>SJYV01030546.1:1327629-1395209 GCA_006410875.1 Neotragus pygmaeus
GGGAGTTGGTGATGGACAGGGAGGCCTGGCGTGCTGCAATTCATGGGGTCGCAAGGAGTTAGACAAGACTGAGCAACTGAACTGAACTGAACAGGGATCTGGGATCCTTTTACCACATGACTCCACCATCTTGGATTTCTTCTCTTTCAACGGTACAAGAAGAGAGAGCAAGGAAAGGATTATGAAAAATATTTTAGAGGCCAGGCCTATAGTATATATTAATTCCCTTCCATCTCTTAGCCATGACATCACTGTCTACATACAGTAACTTGCTCACTAGTTTCCAAGGCTTTTCCTCATGCATCACTCTCTAAGATAATTTTTGAGGCTTAGTTTCTTCTGTAAGTGAATAAAAGTGCAGGTGGCAAGTTGGCTGCCTAAACCAGCAGTCAGTTGAAACTGAAACAAGGTTGTATTTCTTTTTTTCTTTCCTTATCTACTTGCAAGCCTAATCTCAGTTTTTCCCATGTCCTCTGTCTCTACCTTGACTCTGTGGAAACATCACAACCCGTGTCTGTATCTGTGAGTTCTTCACTCCATAAGCACACACTTGACATGAGAGCTCATTATCAGAACACTGGCACGGCAGCATCAGTTTCAATGGCAAACCAGTGTGATTTCCTCACATTTCAGGAGCAGTAAGGTGTTAAGTAGGAGCCATGATAGAGAAACTCCCCGTGCTTGTAGCAGCCAGAGAGAAATGATAGAAAGATAATGGAAGAGGGAATGGGTATCTTAGAGCATTTGTAATAGGCGCCTCTAGGTGGTGAATAGATCTAAGTTTGCAGAGGTGGAAAAAAGGGAAGCAGTCAGATGGGGTGTAGAGTAAGGATCCCATTGCCAGAAAAGCCAGAACTGGGGTGATCCCTCAGCCTGCCTGTCTCCAAGCTTCCAGGAAACACACACAGGTCCAGGCTTACAGAAACTCACCAGCAGAGGCCACCCCCAAGAGCAAGGGGATTAAGGGACTAAACAGAAGTATGTCCTGGGTCACTGTATAAAACATATAGAAAATTGTGAACTGAAGGGTAACCTGAAAACATTGAAGTTCTGTAGCACTAAATAAACCTTCTAAAGTTCAGGTGCCAATCAGAACTTCAGTTTGTAAAAGCAGAACAATTGAAGGCTAGCTCTGTTGACAGATTGCTAGCATTTCCTTCCCTGGGTTAGGCCAGAGTGTCACTGGGAACAATGTCACACGCATTATTACAAACCGTAACGTCCAGCCAGGGCCAATTGCAGGATACGAGAAAACATGGGGAAGAAGTTTTCTTAATTCTGTTTCTTCAGTGTCACTCAGAATTGCTCTTTTCCCCTAATCTGGTTCATGAAAAAATAACCACAATCTATTAAACACTGTGCTTCATCCCACACCTACTAACCCAGGTTCTTCCGTGGATACGTAATACTTACCGTAGTATTGACCCCATCAAAATTATTATCTGCGGCCTCTGAAAAAATGAACTGAACAATGGCAGGGATTGAAACTCCATTTTACTGCAGATTTGGGGGACTCAGAACATCTCTGTCATCATAGGCCAGTAATCAGGGAGCAGCTTGTAGGAAACGTATATCAGTATTTCATGCTGATACAATTTTTGTGGACTTTTCCCTCAATTTTTTGATCATAGATTTCACCAGGTAACTTTTATTTTCTTTTAAATACTGAATTATAGTTTCTTAATCAGAGAATGAGAGGATGAGATGGTTGGATTGCATCACCGACTTGATGGACATGAGTTTGAGCAAGTTCCGGGAGTTGGTAATAGACAGGGAAGCCTGGTGTGCTACAGTCCTTGGAGTTGCAGAGAATCGGACATTACTGAGCGATTGAACTGAATCCCTTCTTCTGAGTTGAAGCAACCATAAAAGGAAGTTCTTAATTGCAAACTTACAATGAGTTACAAATTAGAGTGTAGATAATAGCACTTTGCCACAGTAGAGATGAGGTTACTCAGAGCATCAGTGAAGATGCCCAGCTTCCTGCTCCTAAGGATGAAATGATCGTTCTACGCATGTGGAATTTTCACAGAAGATATTTACAGAGAACTTCTGGGAAGATCTCTGGAAAGCAAGCACCTTGCTCCTCTGCATAAAATAAATGGGGATACAAACACATTCGGTCTCCAGCAAAATAATCACGAGACACGCACCAGTCACCTGCCATGGGGCATTTATCCATTGCTCTCCTACTCAGAAACAGGCAGCTCCCTGATATGATAAAACAAGAAGCCATATTTGGGCACATATATATGCACGGATCTCTCAAGTGCTCATTTTAAAATGCAGGAAGTCCCTGGAGAAATGCATACACTCTAAATGCATAGGAGATAATTTGTCAGGTAAAAAGAGAACATTTATTTTTGATTTCAGATAAAAAGAGAAAATAAATTTATCCTAAGACTAGTCATTTCAGTTATCGGCTCTACCTTGCTTTAGACTATGGGTAAAGGTAGGTGCAATTGAGCTTCCACTGGAGAAGGCAATGGCACCCCACTCCAGTATTCTTGCCTGGAAAATCCCATGGATGGAGGAGGTTGGTAGGCTGCAGGCCATGGGGTCGCGAAGAGTCAGACATGGCTGAGCGACTTCCCTTTCACTTTTCACTTTCATGCACTAGAGAAGGAAGTGGCAACCCACTCCAGTGTTCTTGCATGGAGAATCCCAGGGACAGGGGATCCTGGTGGGCTGCTATCTATGGGGTCGCACAGAGTCGGACACAACTGAAGTGACTTAGCAGCAGGAGCAGTGACAGAGGGACTGATGTCACAACCCTTAACCTGATTCCAGGTCATTCTAGGGAGACCCCCGAGGAGGAGCAAAGTCTGGCACAGGGACAGTCCTGACATCATGTGGAAGAAGCACTGGCCTTCCTGTGATCTTTTTTCACTCTTCCAAGAAATGTCATATAGTGAAGAGCTCAAATTTCCTTTTTATGTATGTAATTAATCTCAATGTGAGGGCTGAATAGCTTTGTGGGGGTGTTGAAGAGTCACACCAAGCAAACTCTAGTTTGGCTCACAACTTATTACTTTACATGTTACTTTCCATAAGACCAAAGAATACTGTCATAAAACTGTCCTCCAAAAAAGAAAAAAAGTTCTAAAATTTGGAGTTGTCAAGCCAGCTCTCTTAGAAGAAAAATTAGATATAAAGTATTTCTTTAAAGACATTAAAATTGTCCAAGTAGAGTTGTATTATCAATAGAAGTGAAGTGAAAATTATCTAGTCATGTCCGACTCTTTGTGACCCTATGGATTGTAGCCCGCCAGTTTCTGTTCATAGAATTCTCCAGGCAAGAATACTGATATGGGTAGCTGTTCCCTTCTCCAGGGAATCTTCCCAACCCAGGGATCGAACTCAGGTCTCCCGCATTGCAGGCAGAATCTTTATCTTCTGAGTCACCAATAGAGACTGCCACTAATTCATAGTCCAAAACTGCAGCTGACGTTCTTTCTAAAAGAATGCCCAGAGCAGCATGGAACATTCTACNTCCCAACCCAGGGATCGAACTCAGGTCTCCCACATTGCAGGCAGAATCTTTATCTTCTGAGTCACCAATAGAGACTGCCACTAATTCAGAGTCCAAGACTGCAGCTGACGTTCTTTCTAAAAGAATGCCCAGAGCAGCATGGAACATTCTACAACTGTGTCCAACTTTTAACTTCTTTATGTCCTGAAATGCTGCAGGTATGTTAACAAGGAACCACAGAATGCTGTTTGACTGGTGAACTTAGTCGTGTAGAACATATCAGGAAAGGATGCAGAAAAGAGCAGCCAACCACTTGGAAGGATGTAGACATCACAAAATCAATCAGCTGCAATTAGAAATAAGGATTCCAGGACCTAATGAAACCAAGGAACTGCTACTGGTAGAAAACCCAGTCTTTGAACTGAGAGCAGAGCTTTTTCCATCTCATGTTAAATCCTGTCTGAAGTCCTATGACAGGAAAAGGAAAAGCAAGTCAAGTGAACTCAGGTGATAAGCAAGCAAAAGATTGTTTTCCCTGAGAGAGATCATTTTAGAGCTGAGATTGCTCTTGCCCATCCCTGCCTGATCCTGTTTCCACGGCTTCCTGTCTCTTACCACTAAACCTTGGACCTAGTTCTCAGCAGATTCAAAATGTGTATTGATGTGCCTGACTCCTCTGTGAGGCTGTGAGCTTCTAGAACTGTGTGTCATTCATCTTTTTATCCATCACGTCACCCAAAGGTTGGCATGAGGTCAGGCTTTAATAAATGGTGCTTTTAAATAACTGTTTGAAGTCATAGACTTAGAGAGCACATATACATGAAATGTGGCCATATTTAAGGTGGAGATAGGTATGAAAATATACCAACAATAAAATAAATGTCTCCCTGTAGATAGTATTTAAAATGCCACTATAAGAATTCTTTGTTCCTCCTCTAGAGAAATTTTCATCTCTCGTATGTGAGCTCTGTCGCTTAAGTAGTGTCCAACCCTTTGCGACTCCCTGGATCACAGCCTGCCAGCCTCCTCCATCTGTGGGATTTCCCAGGCAAAAATACTGGAGTGGGTTACTGTGTCCTCCTCCAGGGGATCTTCCCCTCCCAGGGATAGAACTCTCATCTCCTACATCTCTTGCATTGCAGACAGATTCTTTTACCACTGAGCCATGGGGGAAGCCCTTTCATCTCTTAAAACAGTGAAAATAAATAGTTGATTACTGATAAGAAGGTAAAGAGTGAAATAGACAGAATATCTTTTCCTCTTATCAATGTGAATATCAGTCCTCCATTTTTCTCTCTCCCTAAATGCCCCATTTTCCTTCTATTTTTGGATTGCCTGAAAATCCTCTCCCAAGCCCTTTCTTCCTGCCTTACATCATAAGAAACTTTAATTATTGCCACCTGATAGCACACCTAGACCATACCAAACATTTTTTGTCAGATTAGTTCAGCAGCACACATAAATTCAAGAAAGGCTTGGGACAATCTAAGTCAGGCTTCATACAAATAATAGGACCCATTTAAGATTGTTTAGGTCCAAGCTTCATGTCAGATTAGCACTGATCCACACCACAGAGCAGAAGCATACACTCCCCGATTATTCTCTTTCTTCGCCTTTGCAGTAGTCACTGAAATGAACAATTCATCTTTTTTTTTTTCACTTGAAGGACAGAAAACATCTGGTCCCAGCCCCTGGGTGTAATCAACCATCTTATATTTGAAAAACACTGAGTAACCATTTCAAATTCTCTCTTCAAGGTAACTAACTTAAGAATTCACCCTATACATGGTATTTTTTTAATGATTTAATTTCCAAATTTGAGTGTTACTTATGACTCTGGTGTGCATCTACTTCTGGTTTGTTTTTTTTGTTTGTTTGTTTGTTTGTTTTTTTACTTCTCCGCCAACACATCGGAGAAGGCAATGGCACCTCAGATGTGTATAAGAGACAGCCTCGAGACCTGCCAGCCCACCCTGAGTTCTCCCTAAAGAATTCTCAATTTGAGATGCCAGGTGAACCTTCCATGGTGACGGCAAACCCAGGTTCCTCAAGTTCTCAGTGTCAGACGGACATAATCTGCCTCTGAACCAGAGTTGACCTGCGTTGTCTGGAACCTTTTGAAGTCACTTCAGCTGAGTGATGCCATGCTGGAGCCACCAAGTCTGGTTATAATTAAAATGGCCTCTGGTTCCAAAGTCCTGGCCATAATCTGCATCTTGCAGACACTGTTCTCAGCCTGGCCCTCAGAGGTCATGTTTCCAATTTAAGTGAATGTGTATTGAGTTCCCCTAAGTGAAAACACATGCTCTTTGGCCCTCCAGGAGTTTACAGACTGGAGAAGGGAAAGGATATATACAAAAATAACTAACACAGAGCAGATGGATAAATTCCACAAGAGAGAGTGAAAGCGCTCTAAGATGTGGATTTATGCTGACTGAAGAGAGAGTCAGGAAGGCTTCTTAGAAGAACTGACACGTAAAGTAGGCCTTGAAGGATGGCTGTGACTGAACCTGAATAGTACGAGGAGTCTGACAGAGGAGAGTACATAGACGGAGATTTCAAAGCAGAGGGAATATCTTCAGCAAACGCAGATGGCTTAGAAAGCCCATAGTGTATCCAGGGATGAGATGTGACCAAAATGAATGTGTGGTGGGGAGCAGCCCTGGATGGCCGAAGTGGAGGGTTTCTAATGCCCACTGAGAGTCTATCCTAGACAGAATGGAGAGTCAGCATAGACAACTTTGTAAAATGGCTGNTCATAAGAGACTACTATCAGCAACTATATGCCAATAAAATGGACAACTTGCAAGAAATAGACACATTCTTAGAAAAGTATAACTTTCCAAAACTGAACCAGGAAGAAATAGAAAATCTTAACAGATCCTTCATAATCACGGAAGTTGAAACTGTAATCAGAAATATTCCAGCAAACAAAAGCCCAGGACCAGACGGCTTCACAGCTGAATTCTGCCAAATATTTAGAGAAAAGCTAACAATATCCCACTCAAATGCTTCAAGAAAATTTCAGAGGAAGGTAAACTTCCAAACTCATTCTATGAGGCCCTAATACTAAAATCAGACAAAGATGCAAAAAGAAAAAAAGAAAACTATAGGCCAATATCACTTATGAACATAGATGCAAAAATCCTTAACACAATTCTAACAAACAGAATCCAGCAACATATTAAAAAGATCATACATCATGACCAAATGGGCTTTATCCCAGGGATGCATGCATTCTTCAATATTTGCAAATCAATCAATGTGATACACCACATCAACAAACTGAAAGATTAAAAACAATATGATTATCTCAATAGAGGCAGAGAAAGCCTTTGACAAAATTTACCATTTGTTTATGATAAAAACCATCCAGAAAACAGGCATAGAAGGAACATACCTCAACATAATTAAAGATANTAATGTTATTTTGAAGGCCAAATATGAAAATGCATAATATTTTATTAAGAGCTGAACACATACAAACTATCATTCCTTTAGGTTTCTGAAAGTTATATACCATTGCTTCTCAGAAGCTGTCTCTTATACACATCTTCAACATAATTAAAGATATATATGATAAACCCACAGCAAACATTACCCTCAATGGTGAAAAATTGAAAGCATTTCCCCTAAAGTCAGGAGCAAGACAAGGATGCCCACTCTCACCACTACTATTCAACTTGGTTTTGAAGTTTTAAACACAACAATCAGAGAAGAAAAGAAATAAAAGGAATCCAGATTGGAAAAGAAGAAGTGAGACTCTCATTGTTTGCAGATGACATGCTTCTCTACATAGAAAACCCTAAAGATTCCACCAGAAAATTACTAGAGCTAATCAATGAATATAGTAAATTTGCAGAATATAAAATTAACACAGAGAAATCCCTTGCACTCCTATACATGAACAATGAGAAAACTGAAAGAGAAATTAAGGAAATAATTACATTCACCATTACAATAAAAAGAACGAAATACTTAGGAATAAATCTACCTAAAGAAACAAAAGGCTGAGGGGAGCTACTCCACATTCAAGGTGAGCAGCAGCGGCCATGAGGAGATACCAATCATTCAAGGTAAAAAGTAGCGGCTGCGCTTTGCTGGAGCAGTCGTGAAGAGATACCCTACGTCTAGGGTAAGAGAAAACCAAATAAGACAGTAGGTGTTGTGAAAGGGCAGGCACACTGAAACCATAATCACAGAAAACTAGATAATCTAATCACATGTCTAACTCAATGAAACTAAGCCATGCCATGTGGGGCCACCCAAACAGGCGGGCCATGGTGGATAGGTCTGACAGAATGTGGTCCACTAGAGAAGGTTATGGCAAACCACTTCAGTATTCTTGCTTTGAGAACCCCATGAACAGTATGAAAAGGCAAAATGATACGATACTGAAAGATGAACTCCCCAGGTCTGTAGGTGCCCAGTATGCTACTGGAGATCAGAGGAGAAATAACTCCAGAAAGAATGAAAGGATGGAGCCAAAGCATAAACAATACCCAACTGTGGATATGACTGGTGATAGAAGCAAGGTCCGATGCTGGAAAGAGCAATTTGCATAGGAACCTGGAGTGTTAGGTTCATGAATCAAGGCAAATTGGAAGTGGTCAAATAGAGACGGCAAGAGAGAACGCCAATATTTTAGGAATCAGCAAACTAAAATCGACTTGAATGGGTGAATTTAACTCAGATGACCATAATATCTACTACTGTGGGCAGGAATCCCTTACAAGAAATAGAGTAGCCATCATGACCAACAAGAGTCTGAAATGCAGTATTTGAATGCAATATCAAAAATGACAGAATGATCTCTGTTCATTTCCAAGGGCAACCATTTAATATCACAGTAATCCAAGTCTATGCCCCAACCAGCAATGCTGAAGAAGCTGAAGTTGAATGGTTCTATAAAGACCTATAAGATCTGTGAGAACAAACACCCCAAAAATATGTTCTTTTCATTATAGGGGATTGGACAAAAGGAAAGGTTTTAAAAACAGATCATCCTTCTCCCACCAATAAGAAATAATTATTGTAAATATATTCATGTTTCTTCTTGGACCTGTTATGTATATATGTAAATAAACATATAATTATGTATTTTAAATAATCTTATGTTTTATATTCTAGTGATAACAACTACTTGCCATTGTATTATCTCTGTCTAGGAGGTTATCTTTGATTTTGATGAACTGTAAAGTATATAACCTACCTCTGATCTATTAACTTAAGACAATTTTATATTTTTAACCTTATGAATAATTCTGTGATGATTATCTTTGAATAGATATTTCTGAACATTCATTCAATTATTTTTAGAATAATTTATTGCAAGCAGAATTTCTATTTCAAAATGTATGCATATTCTAAATTTTAGTATGTGTGACTTTTTCATCATTTGACCAAGACTTTGAACTCCTTTGAGTTTTTTATTGGGATCTCAATGAATNATAATTTATTGCAAGCAGAATTTCTATTTCAAAATGTATGCATATTCTAAATTTTACTATGTGTGACTTTTTCATCATTTGACCAAGACTTTGAACTCCTTTGAGTTTTTTATTGGGATCTCAATGAATTTATAGAGTAGATGAATGAGCATCCATTCATTTATTCTTTTAATAAATATGAATTAAACTCCTTCTATGAGCCAAATACTGGTATAGCAATGGAAAAATCAAGGAGCCTTCCTCATGGCACACATATACGTAAAAGAGTTGAAACCAATAAGCAAATAGATATATAAAAAGAAGTCAAAGTCTGGGGGTTGCTCAGGGTTAAAGGTGCTGAAGAGCATTTTAATGAAGGTTAAATGCTCTGAAAGCAAAGTAAGGAGACAGAGAAAGATAGGAGGTAAGATGATTAGGAAGGCTTCTTAAAACAGTATTGATAGAGACCCGAGAACACAAGGAAGGAAACTCCATGATTATCAGAGCGAAGAATCGAGACAGGGGAGCAGGGGTACGTCACCAAGATAGAGAACTCAAGAGGGTGAGGTTAGAGATGGATCAGAGGCTGAACCATGAAGTGTCTTTGGATTAATGGCAGGGACTTTAAATTTTATTTTGAGTGTGATTAAAATTTATTGCAAGATTTCGTGCAGGGCAGTGATGACAAAGCATTTCTTAAAATGCTCCCCCTTTTCTTCCTGAAATAAGGAATGCTCGCCATTTATTCTTCTTTAATATCATCCAGCTGAAGGTTTGAGTTTCAGTACACTCTTTTTAACAGGACTTCCCTGGTGGCTCAGACAGTGAAGAATCTGCCTGTAATGCAGGAGACCGTGATTTGATCCCTGGATTGGGACAATCTCCTGGAGAAGAGAATGGCAACCCTCTCCAGTATTATTGCCTGGAAAATTACATGGACAGAGGAGCCTGGTGGGCTTCAGACAACAGGGTCACAAAGGTCACAAATGCAAATTAAAATGCTTTAGTAAATAATTGTTTCCCTTCATTGTTCTTCTAAATAAGAATTTATTTCCATCATTTTCATAATTAGTGTTTTAGCTTAAAAACATTTACAAGCCCCTTCAATGTTTAATTCCAGGGTTCTATGAACTTAGTGCTATGCCAGTGATTCATAAGTCTACCAATGATCCAGGGTTGCTTTTACTTTTGGTCCCCCTACTCACCTCAGAGGAGATACGAAGAAAGAATGAAGTACATTAAAAGCAAAGCAGTACTTTCTGTACCACCATGCCTTCACTTATCAACTTCTTATAGCTCTCTGACTCCTGTGAAATGTCATTCCCAGGCCCTTAGATATTTCCTGAGTTAAATTTACTAGATCAGTGTTTACTCAAAAATGTGCATCAGAATCACCTGGGACAGTTGTAAAAATAACTTCCAGACCCTGCTCCTAGTGATTCTGATCCCAAAGGTCTGGATTCTAAGATGCAACAGAATCCGGGAAAGGCTATGTCACTGTTGTTGCTGTTCAGTTACTAAGTCATGTCCAGCTCTTTGTGATCCCATGAACTGCAGCACACCAGGCTTCTCTGTTCTTCACTATCTCCTGGAGATTGCTCAGTCTCAGGTCCATTGAATTGGGGATCCCATCCAACCATCTCATCCTCTGTCGATCCCTTCTCCTCTTGCCTTTAATCTTTCCCAGCATCAGAGTCTTTTTCAATGAGTCTACTCTTCCCATCAAGTGTCCTAAGTATTGGAGCTTCAGCTTCAGCATCAGTCCTTCCAGAAAACATTGAGGGTTGGTTTCTTTTAGGATTGACTGGTTTGATCTCCTTGCTGCCCAAGGGACTCTCAAGAGTCTTCTCTAGTACCACAATTCAAAAGCATCAATTCTTTGGCGCTCAATCTTCTTTATGGNGCATCAGTCCTTCCAGAAAACATTGAGGGTTGGTTTCTTTTAGGATTGACTGGTTTGATCTCCTTGCTGCCCAAGGGACTCTCAAGAGTCTTCTCTAGTACCACAATTCAAAAGCATCAATTCTTTGGCGCTCAATCTTCTTTATGGTCCAACTCTCAAAGGATATACAAGACCAACAATAGATGTGTTGCACTCTTGCAGATTCAGGATTCCCATCACCAGTCTAACATGATTGGCACAGACTTTGGAAAGCAAGTACTCTGAATGGATTTGCTATGTGAAATAGTCATATAGTTAAGTTTCTGATTCTAAAAAACAAATGGAGAAGAATTTAACATCTGAGTTTTATCTAGACCCTCATCCTTTTTTTAAAAAAAACATATATTTTTGACCAATAATTATGTTTATATCTTTACAAAGTTGTAGAAAATACTCTAGGTAAAATCTAAAATCTGTGATTGGATGGATCCTCAGCATTATAATATACTGGAAAGCCTGTTCCATGAAGTGATGAACCAAAGGATAAGACCTTCCTTGGTATTGGAAGTAGCTTGGTTTAGTGGAATGAGAGTGCATTAGGATGTCAGAAGTATGCTCAATCACTTCAGTCATGTCCAACTCTTTGCAACACCATGGACTGTAGCCTGCCAGGCTCCTCTGTCCATGGGATTATCCAGATAAGAATACTGGAATGGGTTACCATTTTCTCCTCCAGGGGACCTTCTCAACCCCGGAACTGAACCTGAGTCTCCTGCATCGCAGGCAGATTTTTCACCCCCGAGCCATCAAAGAAGTCCCAGGAAATCTTGACTTACTTGATTAAGTGTCAGTTTGCTGAGCTTTTAAAAGGAAAAGTAGTATATTTGTCTTTAATAATGTTATTTTGAAGGCCAAATATGAAAATGCATAATATTTTATTAAGAGCTGAACACATACAAACTATCATTCCTTTAGGTTTCTGAAAGTTATATACCATTGCTTCTCAGAAGTGTTCCTTCTCCACATTCAGCGTCGGATTGGAGACTGTCAGACATTCAAACTTTGGGAGAAGGCCACTTCAGAGCTGAAAGTCCTTTAGGTAATTTAAGATCAAAAACAGCTGAAAAGACTGAAATTTGTTCAAAAGTAGAATAAATTTGTTTTTTTCATTGACTATTGCTCCTCTATAAAAATAACATGAAAAAAAATAGGAAAAATTAAAATAAAATGCCAGGAAAGCTGCCTTTTTCCTAGTTGGGTAGGAGTCCAGTGATATTTGCAATCTGTGATATGAATCCACAGATCTTTTAACACTTGCCAAAGGCCTCAGAGAAGATACTGATAATACATGAAATACAAAACCCAAACTTATTATTTGTTCAACTAATAGTTATCAAGCCGATCACTTGTTATGGGTAACATACTATGTTCAATACTGCAGAGGATATAGAGAAACATTAGCCAATGGAGAGTTTGCAACTGAGATGAGAAAGGAAAACATACACCTGTGAACACTCAAGGAGGAAAGTGACAGACTAAACAGCAGCAACACCAGAGGATACCAAAATAGGAGCCACAATGAATATGATTTAAATATTCAGCCAGGACAGAAAGATACAACTCTGGTATCTTAAAGAGATGACATTTGAGAAAGACATTGGAAAAGCATAGTTTTCAAAAAATAGGGTGAAATCATGACTCTCATCTAGATAGAAAATATGTACGAGTTAAAGATTTGTTTAACTCATTTTAAATTTTGTTTATTTTTTATTATATTTGTTTTTTTTTAATTTAGAATTGTTTTACAGCACTGTGTCAGTTTCTGCTGTACAAAAGCATGAATCAGCTGTATATATACATGGGTCCCCTCTTTCTTGAGTCTCCCTCCCACCTCCACCATCCCATCCTTCTAGGTAACTCATTATTAATGAAGGAAACAATAAGATGTTATAAGCAATTTCGAAGAGAAGTGAAAGAAGCATAAATTTATATGCAGTAAAAAAATGTTGAAATGGATTTACAAATTGGGGGAAACTGACTTTTTCATGGAGGGATGAAAGTCAGACCCACCAGACAGAATCTATGTACATGTTTGTAGGCAAGAATCCTTTTGCATTGCTATCAGTAAGCTACAACTTTCACAACTGTAAAATATATTAAAGGCAGTGAAAAGCACAGAGCCCCCATAGAATCAGATTTGGATAACTGAAAAGTCTGTGTTCAAAACAGGCTTAGTTTTCCAGTGAAACAAATTTTTTTCTCTACAAGGTTCAAGCTAAATATAAACTATCATTTTCTACATATCATTCCCCAAAGTAGTATCTGTTGTGAAGACATTACTAGGATGAGAAGACTTATTATGGTTTATTACATATTTGTACCATACAAAGTAATTTCAATGACTTGAATTAGTAAATAAAAGTGATATATTTGGGAGGGAGGNGGGAGCTTGTGTGTACCTGTGGTGGATTCATGTCGATGTATGGCAAACCCAATAGAGTATTGTAAAGTTAAATTTAAAAATAAATAAATAAATTAATTAAAAAAAATAATAAATAAAAGTGATATATTTGTCTCTCAGTATGATCAAGTTTGATAACTATATTAATGGAGATTAAATATTACCTAATTCAATTAAATATAAAATATTAATTTATGATCTACAAAAATTTGAGACATATGTAAAATAAAGTTTTCACCCTTATGAGAGGATCTTAAAAGAGTCAAAAAAATGTCTCTAAAGACCAGTTAAATCAGCCTGCATATATTATTTTCAAATTAATACAAGAGAAAATAGATCTCTTCAGAAAATTCTCTTTTGGCTGCTTTAATGAGCTTCTCTTTAAATTTTGTTTTCTGGCAAAATATATTTTGCTATTGCTCTTATGCTCATTCTCTAAAATAAACATGTTTTGATCCCTAAGGAAACCAATGATGGGGACCATATATTACTTTGACTCAAAATTTTCCTCTCAAATTAACAAAGGTATGACATTCTCAAAGCAGACAGTGTGCCCTCTGAGTGAAGCTTTTGCCAGTCACTTGTCTGTGCTTCTTGTTTTGTCATTTAATTACAAGTCCATTTCCTTCTTCAGGATACCTTCCTGACCCAGGGATCAAATCTGTGTCTCTTGCATCCCTGCATTGGCAGGCAGGTTATTTTTACCACTGTGCCATCTGAAAGCCAAGTTCAGTTAAGTTCAATTGCATTGGACTCTATGTGACCCCATGGACTGCAGCACACCAGGCTTCCCTGTCCATCACTAACTCCCAGAGGTTACTGAAACTCATGTCTAGCAAGTCAGTGATACCATCCAACCATCTCATCCTCTGTCATCCCCTTCTCCTTCCGCCTTCAATCTTTCCCAGCATCAGGATCTTTTCAAGTGAGTCAGTTCTTCCCATCAGGTGGCCAGAGTATTGGAGCTTCAGCTTCAACATCAGTCTTACCAATGAATATTCAGGACTGATCTCCTTTAGGATGGACTGGTTGGGTTTCCTTGCAGTCCAANGCATCAGGATCTTTTCAAGTGAGTCAGTTCTTCCCATCAGGTGGCCAGAGTATTGGAGCTTCAGCTTCAACATCAGTCTTACCAATGAATATTCAGGACTGATCTCCTTTAGGATGGACTGGTTGGGTTTCCTTGCAGTCCAAGGGACTCTCAAGAGTCTTCTCCAGTACCACAGTTCAAAAGCATCAATTCTTTGGAGTTCAGCTTTCTTTATAATCCAGCTGTCACATCCATACATGACTACTGGAAAAACCACAGCTTTGACTAGACAGACCTTTGTTGGCAGTGTCTTTCTAATATGCTGTCTAGGTTAGTCATAACTTTTCTTCCAAGGAACAAGTGTCTTTTAATTTCATGGCTGCAGTCACCATCTGCAGTGATTTCAGAGCCCCCCAAAATAGTTTCTCACTGTTTCCACTGTCTTCCCATCTATTTGCCATGAAGTGATGGGACAAGATGCCATGATCTTAGCTTTCTGAATGTTGAGCTTTAAGCCAATGTTTTCACTCTCCTCTTTCACTTTCATCAAGAGTCTCTTTAGCTCTTCTTCATTTTCTACCATAAGTATGGTGTCATCTGCATATCTGAGGTTATTGATATTTCCCCCTGCAATCTCAATTCCAGCTTGTGCCTCATCCAACCCAGGATTTCACATGATGCACTCTGCATATAAGTTAAATAAACAGGGTGACAATATGCAGTTTTGACATATTCTTTTCCTGATTTGGAACCAGTTCATGTCCAGTTCTAACTGTTGCTTCTTGACCTGCATACAGATTTCTCAGGAGACAGGTCAGGTGGTCTGGTATTCCCATCTCTTTAAGAATTTTCCACAGTTTGTTGTGATCCACACAGTCAAAAGATTTGGCATAGTCAATAAAGCAGAGGTAGATGTTTTTCTGGAACTCTCATGTTTTTTCGATGATCCAGAGGATGTTGGCAGTTTGATCTCTGGTTCCTCTTCCTTCTCTAAATCCAGCTTGAACCTCTGGAAGTTCACAGTTCATGTACTATTGAAGCCTGGCTTGGAGAATTTTGAGCATCACTTTGCTAGCTTGTGAGATTGCCTTACTTTGGAATTGTAATATGAACTGACCTTTTCCAGTCCTGTGGCCCACTGCTGAGTTTTCCAAATTTGCTGGCCTATTGAGTGCAGCATTTCACAGTATCATCTTTTAGGATTTGAAGTAGCTCAACTGGAATTCCATCACCTCCACTAGCTTTGTTCTAAAAGGCCAATTACTACTAAATATAGCATTTGGCTGCTTTTACCTTTTGGGGGGGCTATTGATGATGTATAGAATGACACTGATAGTGGCTAACTGAATCACAGATTTCCAACTTACAGATTAATGTGCAGACCCTTCTCCCTACTCTGTGCCCTAAAACTTAGTAACACTGCATGCTTTATGTACCACTCTTAAGGATTCCAAAGTAATTTTGCTCCTTAATTTCCCCTAGATTTAAAACTGTATTCTAAGTAAACATTAAATCCCCAAATTTTTAATTTTATTTTTAATTGGAAGATAATTGCTTTACAATGTGGTGGTGATTTCAGCCATACAAGAATGTGAATCAACCACAAGTACATATATATCCCCACCTTCTTGAGCTTCTCTCCCATCACCACCCCACATAAATTCCAGATTTAATCACATATTTATGATTTGTACCAGAAGTGCTGCCTCTTTCAAAGACTAATAGAATAGAGTCAACCCTGCTTCAAGTCACTGCTGGGAGCTATGACAGATACAAAGTTGTTTAATTCATGGAATTCCCCTGCCTTCAAGGAACAGAAACTAAAAGTTTGTGTAACTTCATAATAGCAGCACAGATTGTCAGTGGAACTCCAGGAAGGAAAAGGTCACCTATCTGGAGAATCATGAAAAATTTGTGATACATTGGTTGGGCTTGAAATGGGTAGATGAACAAGGCTGAGGGAATTTTTAAGGGGATTCGATATTGGAAGGAAAAAGAAACTTGTAAAGGAAAGACAAATTAATCAGTTTTCCAAAAACAGAAGTATTTGAGGTGTAGTATTGGACGCAAGATTGAGGAAGTATTTTAGAACAGTGCTGGGCTAGACATCAAAGAATCTATTGGCCAGCTTTGAAAAAATAAAGATTCTACAATCACACCTCCAGAGATTCTGATTCAGTAGGTTTAGAATCAAGGCTCAAGGAACCTGTAATTTTTAAAGCACCCTGGAGATTCTGATGTGCAGCAGCGTTTAGGAAGGACTAATGCGTGGGCAAATTTTAGAAGACTTCAAATGCCAAGCTAAAGTGAATGAACATTTTTTTTCTATGTGCCTGTCCCATAGGTCCTTTCTTTCAAGCTCTCTTTCTCTTTTTTTAACTAAGAGAGTTCTTTATTAAAAATTCATTTATTATTTCCAATTATGCCACACTTAGCAATGCAAGAAGAGGGTCCTTCAATATGCGATCACTTAAGGAGGCATAGAAGGTAGACTTCAGATCCTTCAGAGCAGTGTCACTCCTGATAACTCTCTCAAACACATCTCCGTGACACAAATTCAGTAAAGGGTCGGACATGACTGAGCAACTGAACTGAACTGAAATCAGAGAGCAGGGCAACTGTACACAGTGTTGCAAAGGTTAGTTTGATCAATTTTCCATTTCAATGGGATACCCCAGGATCTAAGTATCTGGTGGTCTCATCTCATCAATGAACTATTCAGGTGCCCATCATTGCAATACCTGTCCTAGGCTTCATAATTACGCTTTACAGCCTAGCATGCATGAGCTGCCTCAGTCACTAAGCCGTGTCTGACTTTCACAACTTCATGGACATTAGCCCACCAGGCACCTCTGTCCATGGGATTTTGCAGGCAAGAATCCTGGGATGGGTTGCCATTTCCTTCTCCAAGGGATCTGCCTGACCCAGGGATTGAACTGAAATCTCCCGTATTGGCAGGCGGTTTCTTTTCCACTGAGCCACCAGGGAAGCCCTTACAGCTAGATGGAGTCCCAGCACAGCGAGTCCCAGTTTTAAAGAAAAGATGTATTAACCCTCATAACCCAGAATTTGTATGATTTCAGAAAGTACTAGAAGAATTAATGGATTTTAGGCAGAGATAATATTTGGGGTCTTTGGCTACTTTTTAACACTATTAAGTACACACTCTCCTCCCTCTTGTGTGAAGCATGTGGATAAAACAAGAGGCTTAGGGCAGGACTTAGAAAACTTTTTTTCTGAAAAGGACCAAATAATAAATAGTTGGGCACTCTGTGGATCACTTCCAGTCTTGAACACAAGTGGTAAACTCTACCACTGCAGAGCAAAAGCAGCTACAAATCACATACAAATAAATGAGTGAGGCTGTGTTCCAATAAAATTTTATTTACAAAAATAGGTAGTAGAGCAGAGCTCTCTCACCTGCCCACTTGTATCTCTTAAACATACCTTACATTAATAAATCTATTAACTACTTCTTGATTATCAAAAGAAAAACAGGTGGCAGGCTAGAGTTGGCAATAAGGTCATAATTGACTGATGTCTGGCTTAGAGAAATGTGGAAGACAGAAAAGTTTGGAAGAGTCAGCAGAAAAACTGTTAAAATTAATAAAGAGTTTAGACAAGACTGCCAGATACAGAGTCAATTACAAGAATAATAGCTCTTCTGTACACAAATAATAACTTTATATTCTGAGATTAAAAATAAGAAAATATTTACAGTTATAACAAAAATGATAGAGAATCTGGGAATTAAAAAAGATACACAAAACTTCCTATGAAGAAAGATGTTAAAATTTATACAGCACACAGTGACTATCTGTATAAAGAGAAGTTGTCCTCCTTAAATATGCCCCAAATTTATCTGCAAATAATGCAAAAAAGCAAAATGGCTGTCTGGGGAGGCCTTACAAACAGCTGTGAAAAGAAGAAAGGCTAAAAGCAAAGGAGAAAAGGAAAGATATAAGCATCTGAATGCAGAGTTCCAAAGAATAGCAAGGCGAGATAAGAAAGCCTTCTTCAGTGATCAATGCAAAGAAAGAGACGAAAACAACAGAATGGAAAAGACTAGAGATCTCTTCAAGAAAATTAGAGATACCAAGGGAANTCAAAAATATACCCCAATTTTTTAAAGTAAAAATATAATGTTACCATGAAACTTATATAATGTTTATTGTTAATCTCAATAAAAAATAAACTTTAAAAAATGAAAGACAAATACCAAAAACTTTTTTCAAAAATAAAAACCATAAGATATATACATGATAAGTTTGTCTGTATCATAATGAAAGATTTCTATTCAAAGTCATATACCATGGACAGATTTAACAGATGAAAAAGTGGAAGAAAACAATCCATGCTGTAAGCAAAGGAATAATATTTAGAAAATATCATGTAACCTTTGTAAATTGACAGGAAACTGACAGCAACCACAATAGAAAAATAGACAAAGAATAAGTAACAAGGAAACTCAAAAGTTAACAGGTATATAAATATAGGAAAAGATGCTCAAACTTACTAGAAATCAGAGATGTGCAAATTAAAGCAAAGAGATATCATTTTACATCTATTACATTAGTTAAAAATTAGAAAGCTGGGTAACTGATGGGACTATGGAGATACAGGGGACCCCAAGCACTGGAGGTGGAATTGTAAACTGCAGGAGCCCCATGGTGAACATCTGGCACCTTCTGTTAAATTTTGCATAAGCCTGCAGTGTGAGCCAGCAGACCACTCCTGGGTTTATATCCCAATAAATTTCTCACGCAGACTCCTAAGGGGGATGTGTATAAGGGTATTTATTGCTGCACAATTTAAGGAAGTATGGAGTTGGAGCCAAGATCGGGCGAGTTGGTTGCTGGAAGAGTGGAATAAAAGTTGATGGATACCCTCCAAGGCTTACTGTGGAGCAGACAGAAGGAGCAAAGTAGATGCATGTTGAGCAATGTGGGTATGGATCTAATAGACATAATGCTGAGTAACAGTGACCTTTTAAAAAGAGACCCAATAGCTTTATATAAGTTGTAAATGCATGAACACAAAATATGCATCTTTAGAAAAGCATGTACAAACAAAAAGACAGTAGAATAATTTGCTAATCTTGGGAAAGGGGAAGTGGGTAATAGTGATAAATGCAATGGCATCCCACTCCAGTACTCTTGTCTGGAAAATCCCATGGGTGGAGGAGCCTGGTAGGCTGCAGTCCATGGAGTCGCTGAGTCAGACATGACTGAGCGACTTCACTTTCACTTTTCACTTTCCTGCTTTGGAGAAGGAAATGGCAACCCAGTGTTCTTGCCTGGAGAATCTCAGGGACAGGGGAGCCTGGTGGGCTGCCATCTACGGGGTTGCACAGAGTCAGACACGACTGAAGCGACTTAGCAGCAGCAGCAGCAGCAGCAGCAGTGATAAATGGAATGAATAAGTTATTGCAGGTAAATAATTCAATGAATGGAGGAAATTTCTTGGGCAAATGATGATACCATGCCTTGAACTCACCTTCTGCATTTGACCAGAAAAAATTAAAACATAAAATTTGAATGGAAAAGAAGGGGTTAAGGAATCTCTGTCTCCCAGATTCAGGTCATATGGTTTGAGGTGTAAAGAGGAGTAGGGGAGGGTATGTGTTTGAAATGCTTTAATTTTTAATGCATAATTTTGAATTATATTGTTCTTAAATGGCTTCTCAGGGAGGCCTGGCGTGCTGTGATTCATGGGGTCACAAAGAGTCAGACACGACTGAATGACTGAACTGAACTGAACTGAAATGGCTTCTTAAATATAACATTATATTTTAGCAAAAACAATACTACCAGTCTACAAAGACAAACAAAAGCAAGTAAGACGTTAAGCACTTATACACAAATTCATTTCTTTTTTTAATTTAATTTAATTACTTTTTTATTTTATTTGAGTACAGTTGATTTTTAAATGTTGCGTTAGTTTCAGGTATACAACAAAGTGATTCAGTTATACATGTACACATAATCATTCTTTTTCAGATTCTTTACCCATATAGGTTTGTCATAGAATATTGAGTAGAGTTCCCTATGCTATACAGTAGGTCCTTGTTGGTTGTCTATTTTATATATAGCAGCACAAATTCATGTCTAATCTGTTTGTTTTGTAAACTAGTCTCATGTTTTGAATAAACACTCCCTTTCTATGACATTAATTGCTTTTGAAAAATACAGAATTTTCTCACAATGCATAAATAAATAGGAAATTATCATTAATCTTAGATGTTTTCACAGAATTTTGACCAATTTGCTTTTTATCATTTTTATATAAATGCACTTCCTACACAAGTTTGGGCATTAGACCACACCATTTTCAATAACAGAAAAATTATGGAAATTCTGCATGCTGGTTTACTTTCTTATTTCTTGAAGCATACACCCTAGTGTCTTCCATCTTGTAACTATTCAAGCAGTATGCAATGAGTTAATTTGAATGAATTTTAGTCATGATAAGTAATTTGTTTTAAATAAATTTGGGAACATACTACTTTATTCAGAAATAATAAAAGTGTTTTACCTAAATTTTTTTTCTCAAATACATCATATCTTTGATTAATTTCTGAGGTACTTTTTCTCTGATGTTTAATGCTATTTTTTTTTCATTCGACTTACTTTCAGTCAGAAAGATGGAATGCTATAATTGTTCACCAAAATGAAAAGAAATGAGATGTATCAAGGACAGAGAACATTCCTGTCCATTGAAATGAGAGTCACTGATTTTACAAGGAAGATTGCTCTACTCCTTAAACATGATTATTGTTATTACTGAGATTTAGGCCTTAGGCCATAGGGAAAACACTTATCAATGAGTTTTCAGACCTTTATAGCTCTGTTTTTTTCTGTGAATATCTTGGCAGAATCCTCTGGGAGCAGAACATTTGACAGTATAGGTTCAATGAGAATGACAAATTCTCACAGTTACATATATAAAGTCTAAAAAATAATAAAAGAAAGAAGAAAAAAATACAGTTTCTGCCAAGCTACAGTTCAGAATTGTTCCTCCATTATGATAAAGGAGGATTTTTAATCAACTTTGGTAATGAAACAGTTGTTACCAGATAAAGTATAAAAATGTTTATACTTAGAATGCAAAATTTGAGTGGTATACCAAATATGCATGGGCTGATGATATATTTCTTCAATACTTCTATCCTCTTTGTCTCTCTCTCTCTCTCTCTTTTCCTTTCTAATACACATAGACAATATCTTTGTCTGTTAGTGCTACTATAAAAACTGCTATAGGCTGTGTGGCTTATAAACAACAGAAGTTTATTTCTCTCGACTTCTGGAGGTTGGGGAAGTCAAGATCAAGGAACCAGGGGTTGACATAATTCCTGGGGACCCACTTTCTGGATGAGAGTCTTCCTGCTATATCCTCACAGGGCAGAAGTTGCAAGGGAGCACCCTGAACTTCCTTTCATAAGGACCCTGCTGCTGCTGCTGTTGCTGCTAAGTCGCTTCAGTCGTGTCCAACTCTGTGCGACCCCATAGACAGCAGCCCACCATGCTCTCCCGTCCCTGTGATTCTCCAGGTAATAACACTAGAGTGCATTGCCATTTCCTTCTTCAATGCATTAAAGTAAAAAGTGAAAGTGCAGTCGCTCAGTCGTGTCCGATTCTTAGCAATCCTGTGGACTGCAGCCTACCAGGCTCCTCTGCCCATGGGATTTTCCAGACAAGAGTACTGGAGTGGGTTGCCATTGCCTTCTCCCATAGGACCTAATCCCTCTCAAAGGCCCCATCTCCTAATACCATTACATTGCAGGTTAGGTTTCCTCATATACTTGGGGGACCAGGGAGGGGACAAGCATTCAGCCTATGGCAAATGTTGTGGTGGGAAAAGACCAAAGTTTTACCTTCAGATTAGTTTTAGTATACCGTACATAGTATACAGCTCTGAGAGCATGATCATGACTGAGAACTTGAGAAACACCTCTTAGGACTCCTCATAGATACCGGAGGGGAAGAAGCCTTTAAAATGAGCCAGAAAAAAGGAAGGGGGAACTTCCCTGATGGTCCAGTGGTTAAAACTCCACACTTCCAATACAGGGGGTGCTAGTTTGATTCCTGGGTAGGGAACTAAGACCTCACATGCTGCGTGGCACAACCAAATTTTTTTTTTAAGTTTTAAATGGGCCATACTTAGCACATATTCATAATGTAAAAGGCTATTCAACTTTCACTTATGCAGTAAGGTGACCTCATTTATTCTCTTACAATCAGAGGACTGGAGAAATTCAGATCTCAAATAGAAAACACTAAACCCAAAGGCTTATATATATCAAGTCCTTAATAATAAATGTGTCTTCTCTTTCCCCTGAAAGACAAGACCTAAAAAGTAAGACAGCCTCGAAACAGATTTCTCAACTCACTTTTATTAGCATTCGCTGGATACAGCACTTTCCTTACCTTCAAAAAGAATTCTTCATGCAAAGAGTCTGTAATCAGGATCCCAGGGAGAGCTGAGCACCTGGAAAGGACGGCAGGGTCTGCTCATTGTGTCTCTGCTGCTTCTAATCTCTAGGCCTGTGATAGGAGAAAATGCCCAGTACAAATTACAGACCCAAACACCTGACCTGTCTCAAACTTTGCTCATTTCCCATGAAGAAATACAGGCTGTGCATATTTCTTGAAAGGGGAACTTCAGAACAGCATCTCCAGTAATTAAAGTATGGTTTTCTTTTCACTTGAATGTCTTCTGTTTCTCTATCATTATTCCGGCAACTGGATATTGGAGAAAGAAAAAAGCAAAAATCATTTCTCAAAACCTGGTTCAGTTTTCAAAGCAAGGGGCAAAGTCCAGTTGTTTGATGAAAGTTTCAACCTTTTAATTCCAATAAAGTGAAGCTAAATTTATTTTGTTGGAGAATTTGAACTGGTCAGCCAGGCCCATGGTTCAGCAGTTCAGGTTTCTTGTAATTAACTGTCAAGAAAGAATCTGAAACTAAGCAGTGAGATGCAAGTGGGTCAGCCTCCAAAGGGTTTAAATTCTGATGAGATTTTACAAGAATGGCCTTTCATGAAAACATTCATCCCAGTCAATACTTCACCATATAAACAATAGCAAGTGTAGGTGGTTCACAGAAATGAAGGTTGAACTCCCCTTTGGTTCCCACTGCCCTTTTTGGTTATCACTGATGCTCCTTCACTAGAACCATTCTTCTGCTGGAGCTTCTGTGAACAAAGAGAGTAAGACTTTGAGAATGTGAAGGTTGAATGGCTTACAAAGAACTCTTCTATTGCTATGATGGACTGGGTAGCAGAGGGCAACTCCCCTGCCTGCTCATTTGATCAACAGAATGTTCTTTCCACATATGCATCAATGGGTTTCTGAATTCCATCTCTAACTTACAAAGTGTTCATGGGCAGAGTGAGTGAACAGAGGATTCCATCTCATGTAGATTGTTTTAATAACTTGAGCAACACAGAAATATTTGTCTTTTGAATCGGAAAGCAAAATATTTCCATGACAGAAAGTTTTTCAGCTCCACTTTGACCAGGAGCAAAGTCTCTAGTCTCTTAACATTTATAATCACAGAGCATGGGATAGTAGGCATGCTACTTGTCTGCTCCGAATCTGAATTTCACTGGAATTTTCCAAATTGTGTATATAGAATGGATAAAGTTTAGATTTTTCACAGGACCTTTGTGCAGGCTAGTGATAAACGAAGTTAGAAATAAGTATGAAGTACTGGAATGAACGTTGGAAAAGACCCTGATGCTGGGAAAGATGGAGAGCAAGAGGAGAAGCGGGCAGCAGAGGATGAGATGGCTGGATGGCATCACCAACTCAATGGACATGAATTTGAGAAAACTCAGGGAGAAGGTGAAGGATGGGGAATCCTGGCGTGCTGCAGTCCATTGGGTCACAAAGCACTGGACACAATGATTTAGTGACTGAACAACAATAACAAGATGATTTCCATCTCAAAAGAGAAAAAGAATATACAATCAAAACTTTTCTAAAGTAAATGTGCTCTAGGGACTTCCCTGGCTGTCCAGTGGTTAAGACTTCAGGGGCTGTGGGTTTGATCCCTGGTCAGGGAACTGAGATTCCACATGTTGCAAGGAAAAAGGAAATGCTCTAAGAAAAGAGTCTATAGTCATGATGAAACCTGCCTAAATTTTAGTGATGTGAAGTCGCTCGTCAAGTCCAACTGTTTGTGACCCCGTGGCCTATAGCCCACCAGGATCCTCCATTCATGGGATTCTCCAGGCAAGAATACTGGAGTGGGTTGCCATTTCCTTCTCCAGGGGATCTTCCCGACCCAGGGATTGAACCCAGGTCTCTTGCATTGCAGGTGCACGCTTTAACCTCTGAGCCACCAGGGAAGCCAAGGGAAATAAAAAGGGCAGCTTGGTCAGATATGCACTTTATAATAATTCATTTAGTTGTATATTTATTTTAATGCTATTTTGTATACACATTAAAAAGCAATTTAGAACAAAGCTCATATAACTTCCAATTTGTTTTACAAGAGGTAAATATATTGATAGGCATGAAAAATAAAACTTATGTTAAATGTGTGGGTGCTCAGTCATGTCCGACTCTTTGTGGCTCCATAGACATTAGCTCACCAGACTCCTCTGTCCATGGAATTTCCCAGGTCAGAATGCTGAAACAGGTTGCCATTTCCTCCTCCAGTGGATCTTCCTGAGCCAGGGATCAAACCCACATCTCTTTCATCTCCTGCATTGGCATGGGGATTCTTTCCACTAGCCCCATCTGGGAAGGTCATTAAAAGCAGGTACTAAATATGAAAGCTAGTGGAGGTGATGGAATTCTAGTTGAGCTATTTCAAATCCTAAAAGATGATGCTGTGAAAGTACTGCACTCGATATATCAGCAGATTTGGAAAACTCAGCAGTGGCCACAGGACTGGAAGAGGTCAGTTTTCATTCTAATCACAAAGAAATGCAATGCCAAAGAAGGTTCAAACTACCACACAGTTGCACTCATCTCATACGCTAGCAAAGTAATGCTCAAAATTCTCCAAGCTAGATTTCAACAATACATGAACCGTGAACTTACAGAGATTCAAGCTAGATTTAGAAAGACAGAGGAACCAGGGATCAAATTGCCAACATCCGTTGGATCATTGAAAAAGCAAGAGACTTCCAGAAAAACATCTACTTTATGCCAAAGACTTTGTTTGGATCACAACAAACTGTGGAAAATTCTTAAGTGAAAGTGAAGTCACTCAGTCATGCCCGACTCTGCAACCCCATGGACTATAGCCTACCAGGCTCCTCTGTCCATGGGATTGGAGATGGGAATACCAGACCATCTTACTTTCTTCCTGAGAAATCTATAGTCAGGTCAAGAAGCAACAGTTAGAACTGGACATGGAACAACAGACTGGTTCCAAATTGGGAAAGGACTATGTCAAGGCTGTATATTGTCACCCTGCTTATTTAACTTATAAACAGAGTACATCATGAGAAGTGCTGGACTGGATGAACCACAAGCTGGAATCAAGATTGCCAGGAGAAATATCAATAACCTCAGATATGCAGATGACACCACCCTTATGGCAGAAAGCAAAGAAGAACTAAAGAGCCTCTTGATGAAAGTGAAAGAGGAGAGTGAAAAAGTTGGCTTAAAACTCAACACTCATAAAACTACAATCATAGCATCTAGTCCCATCACTTAATGGAAAATAGATAAGGAAACAATGGAAACAGTGACAGACCATTTTGGGGGGGCTCCAAAATCACTGCAGATGGTGATGTGACCGTGAAATTAAAAGTTGCTTGCTCCTTGGAATAAAAGTTATAACCAACCTAGACAGCATATTAAAAAGCAGAGACATTACTTTGCCAACAAATGTCCATCTAGCCAAGGCTATGGTTTTCCAGTAATCATGTATGGATGTGAGAGTTAGACCATAATGAAAGCTGAGTGCTGAAGAATTGATGCTTTTGAACTGTGGTGTTGGAGAAGACTCTTGAGAGCCCTTTGGACTGCAAGGAGATCAAACCAATCAATCTTATAGGAAATCAGTCCTGAATATTCATTGAAAGGACTGATGCTGGGAAGAACTGACTCATTTGAAAAGACCCTGGTACTGGGAAAGATTGAAGGTGGACAAAGGATGAGGAGGTTGGATGGCATCACTGACTCAATGGACATGAATTTGAGTAAACTCCAGGAGTTGGTGATGGACAGGGAAGCCTGGTGTCCTGCAGTCCATGGGGTTGCAGAGTCAAACATGACTGAGTGACTGAACTGAACTGAAATATAAACAGTGCTTTTTCACAAATGATAGAATATCAGGTGATTTAAATTAATTTTTATTTTTGTTCATGTTTTTAATTTTTTTACTCTGGTCTTGTATGGCTTGGGCCCAATAAAATGATAACAATGAGAAAAATGTTTCCCATGTGAAATTCATGTACCTACATTCTGCTTGCATGAAAGCTAGATAGATTTATAATTAACAGTGTTTAAATGTAATTTCCCCAAGGAATCTTAGGTTCTCTTTTGTTTGTTTATAGACCAAAATACAAAGAAATGTAGTTAACTGTACTTATTCGATCTCTCTTCCTTCTCTTTCTGCCTTTTCCCCAACCAGTAGGAAGAAGCAATGTAGGATTGAACAAAATCATTGGGCCTTTTCCCAGAGCATGTCCTAGTCTCTGCAAACATTTTAGGTCCTATGGGAAAAAAATGCATTAACTCATTGAAGGATCACCCTCTGCTTTTTAAGTGGGAATTTTCAGACATCATGTGGCCTGAAGAGCAGCCTGGGTGCCTAATAGCCTCCTGAAGAGTCATTTAAATCAAGGGGAAACCAAAGTGTCCCTGCATTAAGTTTCTTGATTTCCCATGAACTTGGAATACACTGAGGTTGGAGTGACTTTGTGAAAAGTACCTGAGCCAACTCTCAGTGCCTGCGAGGAAATTCAATCTAATAATTTGTGGGGATATTTACATCTTTATAGGGTTTACAATATCTTTGTTTTCCCCAGCCTTTATTATTACTGATGTATACATCTCTATTCAATACTTACCAAACCCTCGGGCAACCCAATAGCAGTGTAATGTTCTTCACTTCAGTCAATGAACTTTAACAGAAACCAATGCATTTTAACTGAATTTTTGTTTATCTCAAGGAGCACATTTTAATGAAATCAATACATTCTTGCTGAAAGCCACATGAATCCATTGGAAAGAATACATTGTTACTGAAACCAATATACAGTTTTATAATGTCGGTATGTTTTAGCATAAGCATAACCATACATTTTAGCTGTAACCAATACATTTCTTCAGGGCTGATACTGAGAAGCCTTATTTCATATAGAAGTCAATTCATTCTTACAGAAACTAATACTGTATTCCATATTCCTGAGCCAGCAGTGTCAGTTTAAATGAAGACTATGATTTATATTGCTGAAATTATGTAAATATTTCCAGAAATGACATTTTAAAAGGTAGTTTGGAAAGTGTATATTTTAATATCTTCATTAAGGTTAAAAAAATAAATCAGAAAAGTTTTTTAATTGAAAAGAGCTTTATTTATAAGTTGTGATCTGATTAAACACACAAATACATTTATTAATATTAATATTAGTCATATCTCAGTCACTGAATTTTTTAAAATTTGTATTTACTTCATTAGATGCTCACCAAAAAAGTGAATACCCTTTGGGAGAGATCAGAAGTTACAAATTTAGAAATTTCCAGGCCTAGGTAAACATATGTCCATCTAACCTCAGAATGACAAAACTCATGAGATTCTCTCTCTGAACCCCTTCCCCCCTCAAAAATAGTAATATTAATGGAGTCATTATAGTAAAAGAGTAATGGAGGAACATGGAAGGAAACACATTCAGACAATGACTCAACAATAAAAGAAAAATAAACATCAAAGCAAATTTTTACATATGTAAGCATACGTGTGTGTATATTTATAGTTACTACTGCAGAACTCTTTTGACTTATAGCATTTTCCACACCCATATTAGCAAACCACAGTTATATATACTTAGCCCAGAGATTGAAAATGCATCACTTTTTATAAAGCTAACATTTTAAAATTCAGATGTGCTTGTGTTTAGAAAGTGACTGGTTATCTCCCAAGACATTATCTAATTGGGAGAGTAACCTTGTTGTATAATTTATCCAGAGGATAAACAAGGGCAACTTGCCTCCCTAGACATCTTCATTTGCCTTTTTAGGTTTCTCCACTAATGGCATTTCCAGAAGATGAATAAAATGAAGGGAAGAATTATCCTACAGTAAATGTAATAAACACAAAGTCATTAAAAAAAAAAAACACCTTTCAGGAAAATATGCATCCTAGTTAAAATTAATGGAGAAGGCAATGGCACCCCACTCCAGAACTCTTGCCTGGAAAATCCCATGGATGAAGGAGCCTGGTAGGCTGCAGTCCATGGGGTCACCAAGAGTCGGACATGACTGAGTGACTTCACTTTCACTTTTCACTTTCATGCATTGGAGAAGGAAATGGCAGTCCACTCCAGTGTTCTTGCTTGGAGAATCCCAGGGACAGGGGAGCCTGGTGGGCTGCCATCTATGGGGTCGCACAGAGTTGAACACGACTGAAGTGACTTAGCAGTAGCAGTAGCAGTTAAAATTAAAATATTATCCTGATTATTCATGCAAATAAAAAATCAATAATCCATCAGAAAATTCTCAGACCATTTAGTTGACTTCTCTACTCAGGAAAAGTAGACAGATGGCAAAATTTTAAAGGAAGGACAATAGTCTTATTAAAGGAATAAGGAAATAAACAAATAAAAAGAAAAAAAATTCTACAGAGCAGATGCTAAACCAAAAACTGGCACTAGAAACATTTTCTTGTATTAAAACAACTTTTTAATTCCTGCAGAGTTCTTTGCAAACTCCTCCTATGGTTGAATGTCTGTCTTACAAAGATCTCAGTTCATTAACAGTTACTTTTAACTGGAGTTTATTCTTAATGAGGCCCAACTCAGATGCAGTTCTCCATTTTATAGATGGGTCATTACAATAAATCCCTTTAACATCCTGTTTAGCTGTTAGGACACCAGAAACATAAGTAGCTAGTAGCTATTGGATCTCAAAACACACATTGAATTCAATGAAAAACTTCACAAAAATAACTGCCATATTCCTCATTTCCCTTCAACAGGCTGCTAGCCTTTTCCCAATGGCTCACATGCTGAAGTTAAAATTTTAACACATGATTAATGCACGGTGCTCTCAACCTTGTGTGCTTCTTGGATGCTGGCCTCAATGGGCCATTCTTAGCATCCTTTCACTGGGCTCTTATCAGTTAAACTGGACAACTCACCTCCCACCCACCTACCATGCACCATGCTGCCCCCCATCAACCTGGTCTCAAGCTCCAGCTTTTACTTCAGCTTCTGTTCTCTCATATGCCCTGAAAGAAGCTCCAATCACTTTACATCACCATTCATATTTAAATCACTTAAGACTGAGTCTAAGTATTAAATCCTCCACAAAGCCTTCCTCTTCCCATAACAGACTGTGCTGTGCTTATTTGCTCAGTCACGTTCAACTCTTTGTAACCCTAGAGATGGTGGCCCACCAGGTTACTAGGTCCATGGGATTCTCCAGGCAAAGATACTGGAATGAGTTGCCAGGAGCTCCTCCAGGGGAACTTCCCAGCCCACAGATGCAACCCAGGTTCCCTGCATGGCAGATGGATTATTTACCATCTGAGCCCCCGTAACAGACTACTTTTCTATTTTTAATAACTTCCAGGCAATCAATGTTACCTAGCCCACACTCACAATACTCTTCACACTCACCAAGACCTCCTTCCCATTTTCAATCCCACCTCAAAATGGACCTCTTCTCCTCCTACTCCTCTTTCACTTTGTCAAGCCGTCAAGCAACGCCTTAAGCCGCTGGACTGGAAGAAACACAAGCTGGAATCAAGATTGCCGGGAGAAATATCAATAACCTCAGATATGCAGATGACACCACCCTTANCATGGGGTTCTCAAGGCAAGAATACTGAAGTGGCTTGCCATTCCCTTCTTCAATGGACCACATTCTGTCGGACCTCTCCACCGTGACCCACCCATCTTGGGTTGTCCCGCAGGCATGGCTTAGTTTCATTGATTTTAGAAAAGGCTGTGGTCCTAGTGTGATTAGATTGACTAGTTTTCTGTGAGTATGGTTTCAGTGTTTCTGATCCTTCTTTACCTCCCCTGTAAAAATTGAGGATCACTAATTACATCTATTCTTCTTAGTTTTTATTCACCTTGAAGCCAGTGACTAAGACACTACCTATATTGTTTATAAGGTCACAAATCTTTTTCTCTTTTAAAAGTACCCATGGATATCTGACCATTACTAGACATATCAATCTATATGTACCATAATGTACCTGTACCTGAAACTCAGCATGTTTAGAACTGAACTCTTTATGCCCACTTGCCTTTAAATCTTCCTCCATTTTCAGTGTTCCCAAACTCTGTAGTTCCACCCATGACTCAGTCCCTCAAACCTCCACCCTGGGGCACATGCTTCCATAACATCCTTCAGGGGGTCTCTTTTGATTTAACCCACTGACCATCCCTTCAGCTTGTTTCATTTCTGTTGCATGTGCCTGTTTTAGTTGAGTCCTTAATTATTTCTCACCTAGAATATTTCAACTCCTCTTCCTGTTCTTATTCATTCTCTACACAGCTTCTCAGGTGGATCATTTGACCAAACAAACTTTCCATTACTTACAGGCTTCCCAGGTGGCACTAGCGGTAAAGAATTTGTCTGCTGGTGCAAAGACATAAGAGACACAGGTTCAGTCCCTGAGTCAGGAAGATCTCCTGGAGGAGGAAGGGGCAAATCACTCCAGTATTTTCTTGCCCACAGACAGAGGAGCCTGGTGGGCTACAGTCCCTAGTGTAGCAGAGAGTCAGACACAAATGAGCAGCTGAGCAGAGTAGAGCATTGCTTACAGAATAAAGTGCAAACTCCTTAGCGGGTTTCTGATCCTCCCCCATGTTCTCAGAGCATTTCCTCTAGTGTAGTTCCCTGTTGATTCTACAGATTCGCTCTGTGCAAAGGTTCACTGAACCACGTGCATGTCCCTTCATGCCATCACACTCTACTGTCCCTATTCCCTTGAACTGCACACCTTCCTCATCCGTGATTGTATAGTGAACTCTTACTCATCCTCCAACTTAAAATGGGCATCATCATCTTTTCTGCAAATGAACCACATGAGATATGTAAGAGCTCCCTTTTCCCTCATGCATATTATATTATAGACATGCCTGCATCATACTAATTATTGTATCATTTTGTAACTCTTTGTGTATCTGCATCCTCTTTATGACCTGAGATCTTTGAAGGAAAGCAGCACTGGAAAAGGAAATGGCAACCCACTCCAGTGTTCTTGCCTGGAGAATCCCAGGGACGGGGGAGCCTGGTGGGCTGCCATCTCTGGAGTCGCACAGAGTTGGACACGACTGAAGTGACTTAGCAGCAGCAGCAGCAGCACTGTCTCCTACGTCTTTGTATCAGAAGTCATATTAAAAAGTGAAACATCTTTTGAACCAAACAGATCGTAATTTAGCTTCCTGCTCTGAGAACAGATCACAACATTCGTATTAATTTCTCTAGTTCTCTGTCCTGGAAATTAAAATGGGGAAAACACAAGATAAAGAAAGCTTGACAAGTGCCTGGCACATAAAAGTCTCTCAATATATGATATTTACTTCCTTATTATCAATATTATCATTATTGTTATTTTTTATTCCTTGGTGCTCTTCTCAGTGTCCAAAACCCTTTAGGTACTCAGTAAATGGTTTACAAATGAAAATGTAAGTTCAGTTCAGTCACTCAGTCGTGTCCAACTCTTTGCAACCCCATGAATCGCAGCACACCAGGCATCCCTGTCCATCACCAACTCCCGGAGTTCACTCAGACTCACATCCATTGAGTCAGTGATGCCATCCAGCCATCTCATCCTCTGTCGTCCCCTTCTCCTCCTGCCCCCAATCCCTCCCAGCATCCGAGTCTTTTCCAATGAGTCAACTCTTCACATGAGGTGGCCAAAGTACTGGCGTTTCAGCTTTAGCATCATTCCTTCCAAAGAAATCCCAGGGTTGATCTCCTTTAGGATGGACTGGTTGGATCTCTTTGCAGTCCAAGGGACTCTCAAGAGTCTTCTCCAACACCACAGTTCAAAAGCATCAATTCTTCGGCGCTCAATTCTTCACAGCCCAACTCTCACATCCAGTAACTACTGGAAAAACCATAGCCTTGACTAGACGGACTTTAGTTGGCAAAGTAATGTCTCTGATTTTGAATATGCTATCTAGGTTGGTCATAACTTTTCTTCCAAGGAGTAAGCGTGTTTTAATTTCATGGCTGCCGTCACAATCTGCAGTGATTTTGGAGCCCAAAAAAATAAAGTCTGACACTGTTTCCACTGTTTCCCCATCTATTTCTATGTCTAAATACTTGTGAAAGTGAAAGTTTGTCGCTAAGTCATATCGGATTCTTTGTGACCCCATGGACTGTAGCCTGCCAGGCTCCTCTGTCAATGGAATTCTCCAGGCAAGAATACTGGAGTGGGTAGCCTTTCCATTTTCCAGAGGATCTTCTCAACCCAGAAATTGAACCCAGGTCTCCTGCATTGTAGACAAAAGTCTTTACTGCCTGAGCTACCATGTAAGTATGATTACTTTAAATGGTTTTCTTACTGACAGTAACTCTATTTATTATTTTTTTCAACAACTTCTAAAGTGATCTTTTCAAGTAGGTATTCATTAAATGTTTATTCATTGATTTCTTAGTGGTCTTGCAGTCTCTNTGCCTGAGCTACCATGTAAGTATGATTACTTTAAATGGTTTTCTTACTGACAGTAACTCTATTTATTATTTTTTTCAACAACTTCTAAAGTGATCTTTTCAAGTAGGTATTCATTAAATGTTTATTCATTGATTTCTTAGTGGTCTTGCAGTCTCTTGGGAGGAGAAAGAATAATTCCTTCTTTCCTTATTTTGTAATTATATTTATTTATTTTAGTTTATTCATTCAGTTTCTTCACTATTCAGATTTACAATGTTATAGACAGTAATAAATTTATAAAGAGAGTAAACTTGAATTCAACTAAAATTTTCTTGCTATTTAAGAGACTTTCAAGAAAAAATTAAAACTTGAACTTTTGAAAATAAGTCTAGTTTAATATACTCAAACATCAAGACAATTTTTAAAAACTCTTGGGAACCAACTTGAAAATATGCACAGCCTAAGATGAAAACTCCAGTGTTTCATTCTTGAACTCTTCTAGGTTATTAAATATTCAAGATTTATTGATAAAAAGTAATGGTGTGTTTGCAGATTTGGTTAAGAAAAGGATTAATAGTAAACCCTATAATGATAACANAATGGTATTATTATGATTGTCCCAGATGTGTATAAGAGACAGCTTCTAGGTTATTAAATACTCAAGATTTATTGATAAAAAGTAATGGTGTGTTTGCAGATTTGGTTAAGAAAAGGATTAATAGTAAACCCTATAATGATAACATTACTTTGTGCTTTGTAGATATAAAAAAGTGACTACACTGCTATGAAGCTCATTAGAAATGGCATAGCAAAAAAAAAAAAGAAAGAAAGAAAGAAAGAAATGGCATAGCAGCATCCTCCTGTGGCCTTTATGTCATTTCCTACTGCAGTGTGGTAGTAGAGAGGCCAGTGTGGGGTTGTTATTTGCTGTAGCCACTGTGGGTGGTGATGATAATCTCATGGATCAAGGTCAGTAGATTCGAACACCAATTTATCAAGACATTCTGCCAAACTCCTGTTTGAAACAGGTTACAAATGCCCACTTTTGATCATGGAGCATCCAGTAAAGTTAACCAAAGAATGTTACAAGACCACCACTCACCTCAACAAAACCACCATAAACTTCAAAGCCTAAAACTCTGAGACCAACAGTTTCAAAAGGAACTAAGCCACATTTTTTTTTCCTTTTGCTTGTATAAAACTCACATTTTTTTTTAAGGGCAACTTTGAAAGGTTGCATATCCTTCTAACCCACAGGGTGTCTTCACAGTAACAAGCAAGAGTTCGAAAACCCAAAGTGAACTGATTCTGCTTCATCAGAAAGGATATCAAACAGTTAGGGGAATGTGGCTATCAGAGATATTTATAAAACATATAGCTATAACTCTAAAGATACAGTTATTTCCTTTAGGTTGCAATATATAAAGAAAATACCGTTTATCTCAAAGACTATCTTTTTGACATATTCCTCATTGAAATGTAACCCAAAAGACTTTTAAAAGGAAGCTTGCCTTTGATGATACCTCCAGCCCTGGAAGCTTGCCTTTGACGATACCTCCAGCCCTGTGAAAGGGGAAAAGCCTGGATTCTATTTACTCTGCCACTCACTGATCTGCTTTGCATTTGCATATCCCATGACATAGCTTCTCATCCTTCCATCTACACAATGGACAGCACCTATATTTGCCTAATTTCAAAGGTATATTGAATGACCCTTGACTTTGATCAAGGATCAAATGTTATAGAAAGAATGGGAAAGATTGCTATTTTCAGGGTATCCATCTTACCCTAACAGCTAGAGCTGGGAACCCGTGAGCAGTGGAGTCCTTGAGTTTATACCAAGGGAAAAAGTTTGCAAGGGTGACCTCTGGCGGTGATTATTTTACTCTTCTTTGATTACTTGATCTTTTCTGAATCTTACACTGATTACTTTCATAATATAATAACAAACAGAGGAAATATTTTTTGAAGACTTTTTTGACTGGGGCCATTTTTAAAGTCTTTATTAAATTTGTTACAATATGGTTTCTGTTTTATACTTTGGTTTTTTCGGCCACGAGCCATGTGGGATCTTAGCTCTCCAACCAAGAATTGAACTGACACCCTCTGCCTTGAAAGGAGAAGTCTTAACCACTGGACCACGAGGGAAATCCCAGTAAATATTTTTAAAATCAGTTTGAATACCAGCTGGGACTTTTCTGCTGCACTCATGAAACTGGGAAGGATGACCTAACCAAATTACTGGAATTTGCTCCTACTTACCTTCTGCTGCTGCTAAGTCACTTCAGTCGTGTCTGATTCTGTGCGACCCCAGAGATGGCAGCCCTCCAGGCTCCCCCGTCCCTGGGATTCTCCAGGCAAGAACACTGGAGTGGACTGCCATTTCCTTCTCCAATGCATGAAAGTGAAAAGTGAAAGTGAAGTCGCTCAGTCCTGTCCGACTCTTGGCGACCCCATGGACTGCAGCCTACCAGGCTCCTTCATCCATGGGATTTTCCAGGCAAGAGTTCTGGAGTAGGGGTGCCATTGCCTTCTCCGCCTTACCTTCTAGCCACCCATTAACTTAAAAGTATTTTTACTCTATCTTATCTCTAATGTCTACAAAAAAAAAAAAAAAATTGGAAAGGCAGATTCTGATTTCTGTCCAAATTAGTCCTTTTAAAGCGTGTCCCATAACCATTTAAAAGTAGTTAATTCATATCTATTATCCTATCCATAGCTAGACCATCATCAGTGAAATGTATTTGTCAGTTATTTTCCCACCTATTTTTCTTTTAAACTTTCTAATACAAAATTGTGCTTGCTGGTAAAAATCCAGTGACCACAAAATCAATGCTTGTATTTTCTTTGGAAATGCCTTTTGGAAAATGCAGTCCCAATTGCCTTATTCTTTCTGTTCTTACGTTAGTAATCTAGTCTGTGTCCCATGCTTTTTGGAATATGAAAAACAGTGTGAAATCCGAAGCTCCACCACCAATATCTAATAATGAGTGGTTGACTCTAAAAGCAGCTACATTTAAACATTTTTACTCAGTACACCTGGAAGTGGATCTTTGTTATATTAAAGAAATAAAATAGTATCACTATCTAAATGTGATTGATGTGTGTGTGTGTGTGTGTGTGTGTGTGTGTGTGTGTGTATAGGACCTCTGGGTTCCTATTTCTAAATTCTGAATAACTCTGGGCAAATTACTAGCACTTTGTAAGTCTTGGGAATAAAGATATATAGAGTTCCCGGAAGTAAAGCCTGCTGTGCTTCAGAACTATTTCTATGACATTTGAGCAGAAACCAGAGTGATGAATGGAACATGGTCATGGAAGATTTAAGGAAGCAAAAAGGATAGAACAAGTAATAACCATGCCTAGAAGAATGAGGGAAGTTTAAAAGGTATTGTTGACTGAAAAAAAAATACACAACCTGAAAGTTGACACTTATGTTGTAATCAACAGACGTTCTTATGACTTCAAGCTCTGGAGACATCTTCTCAGATAAGTGCTGAGAACACTGTTCTGGAGAGGAAGAGGGGAAGTCAAGATATGGGAGTTTTTGCAACAACACAATATGGTCGAACAAAATATCATTGTTAGTAAAAGAAAACTAGATATCTCAAATTAAGGAATTTAGTGCTTTTCTGTGTGTGGGAAGATTCAAGAGTCTAGTCTCACTGAAATCATTCCTTTGATATACACCTTAGCTCTCTGAGGCCAGCATCCTGTGTTTTCAAATCCTGAGTTCCCTTAAGCTGCGCCATTGAGGGTGTCTGCAGTCTGATGATTGCTAGATGGCAGGCATTTCCTATTTCTATGAAGAGTCCCTTCAGGTCTTACCATCTGGGAGGTTGTTAATGTGGTGGCTAGATCCTTTATTTACTGATATGACAGGCAATCTTCTTTTCCGCAATATTCTAGATGGAAGAAAAAGCATGTACAAGTCTTCAATTTATGTATGCAACTGACATGTACAAGGGACAGTGAGACCATCAGTGTGGACTTATCCTGGGGCACATAAGTAAGAAGGAAATTTGTGCAGCCTGTGCAGCTTTCCATACCTAAGTTATAGGTTTTGTTCTCAGCCCATGGGTAATGGATGCTGGGCAAACAAGAATAAGTCCCTCTCTCTGGATGTTCTCAGAATATGAAAACAAGAGAAAGTGTTTCCCCAATTGATGGAGTGACATAGAGCATATCTGAAAGCCTCTTCTAAGCAATGGTCAGAGGGAGGTCATGACAGCAACTGTCTCACCTGGTCTGAGAGTAACTCATGTTAGACGTTTCTTAATGTGTTAAATCAATTTAAGGAGTGATTTCAGAATTGTGGTTTGCATCCTCAAAGTTGTCTCATTCCACAGTCAGTAGATGCTTTGATTCTGTTGATGGAAGTGAAACAAACCAAAAATATGTGTGGACCAGTGAGCTCCTGCTATTGCGTTTTTTTGTTTGGGTTGTCTTGGGTCTTCATTGCTGCGTGTGGGCTTTCTCTAGTTGAAGCAAGCAGGGACTCCTCTTCATTGCAGTGCATGGGCTTATCATTGTGTTGTCTTTTCTTGTTGCAGAGCACAAGCTCTAGGTGAGCAGGCTCAGTACTTTTGGCGCACGGGCTTAGTTGCTTCGGGGCAAGTGGCGTCTGCCCAGCCAAGGATCGAAGTGGTGTCTCCTGCATTGGCAGGTGGACTCTTAACCACTGGGCCACCAAGGAAGTCCCCCTACTATAGTTTATTGCTGTTTAGTCTTCTTTTCTCCATTTACCTCCTGTCTGAGGCTAAGCTCACCCTTTCTTACTTCAACCACAACCTGCACTGCTGAATCTCAAGTTGTACCTCCAGGTAGACTTACCTGCAGGAAGTCAATTTTCATTTGAAGTGGTGCTGAGGAGTGTCTTTTCCCTTTGATTGCAATTTACAGAGCAGATATGGAGAACTCGTGCAGAAAAAGCTAGTGACTGAATCAGAATGTTCCAAATCAGAGAGCAGGACAAACTAACAAAGACAATAAGCTATTAAACTCAAAACAGAAAGCACTGATTACCTCCACTTTTACATTTTGTTGTACCTTATAGTGTCTTCTAATGTAACATTAGTCTTAGTCAAGCATTATTACATTTTTCTATTTTCCACGTGTTTCTCTCTTTCTAGATTTTAACTCATCAAAGGGAGGAAATCTTACTTATCTTATATCCCTGGTTCTTAGACCAGGGCTTAGTACACAGAAGCACTCAAATACAAAGCAAAAAACCCGAAATAAATGAGTATAAAAATTAAAAATACAGCTGAAAGTTTTTGGCTCCTCCATAACAGCCATTAGATCTTAGCAGATTCACAGCATCTCTGAGGCACAGAGTCCGCACTGAGAGAGTTCTTAAAGGTCTTCAGGTGCAGCCCCACCTAACAAAGGACCTCCCTCGGTCGGCGCTGTCTGAAGACAGAAGATGTCAGAAGACACATTGCCTTCTGAAGCCCTTTGTTCATCCTTTGAGCAGCTTAAATTGTTAGAAAGTTGTTTCTTTTATGAAGCTGACATCTCTGGTTTCCTCCCACACATTCTAGTCATGCCCTTAGGGCTTTCAGTGAATAAATATAATCTCTCAGAAGTTTCTTTGCCATTGATTTGAGAGCCATGTCTCGGCCATATTCGATTTCAGACTGAACTTGTTCCTTGACTTCGTCTCTTTTCATTCACAAACCCTAATAAAAGATTATTAGAAACCCAGTTGAGATTGCTCAGCACAGCAATATCAAAGTGATGGCATCTCTCTTCGAGCCTGATCCTTGTTTAATCGAGGGAGAAAAGAACTGTAAGTTTTTTCATGCCAACTGTGTCTCAGCTTGTGTCCACACACTTCTAATTTCAACTAATTTAACTTCTCCTATTACAGTACAAATATATCTTCATTCTCCTCTTTAAGATAAGCTAATTAAGCCAAATCCAACCTCCGTACCCTACACTAAATGAAGTGTCAGAGACAAAGTTTTAGGTGACGTAGAAAAGGCTTCCCAGGTGGCTCAGAATGACCCAGGTTTGATCCCTTGGTTGGGAAGATTCCCTGTAGAAGGGAATGGCAACCCACTCCAGTATACTTGCCTGGAGAATTCCATGGAGGAGGAGCCTGGCAGGCTACAGTCCATGAGGGTTGCAAAGCGGACATGATTGAGCCACTAACACTTTCACTTTCACAGAAAAAGAAGAGCTTTATTGCTTTGCCAGGCAAAGGGAGTCACAGTGAGCTAATGCCCTCAAAACTGTGTGTCCCAATCCAAAGGTGTAGTGAGAAGTTTTATACTAAGAGAGGGCAGGGCGTGATCAGCTTATGGACACTGTTCTGATCTGTTGGTGATGAGGTAATTGGGAGTCAGCATCATCAGCCTTCTGGTTTCAACCCGTCTTGGGTCTGTGTGCTTGTAGGCAGTAGACAGGTAACTTCTCTCACCTAGTGGGGGCTTCAGCATCTGCAAAACAGCTCAATGGTATTATTATGATTGTCCCTTGAGGGGGAACCAGGACCTGCCACAAAGCTGTGCTGTTGTTTCTCCAGAAGGTCTCTACATCCCCTCCCTTCCCTAATTCAGTTCAGTTCAGTTCAGTTCAGTCGCTCAGTCGTGTCCAACTCTTTGCAACCCTATGAATCCCAGCATGCCAGGCCTCCTTGTCCATCACCAACTCCCGGAGTTCACTCAGACTCACGTCCATCAAGTCAGTGATGCCATCCAGCCATCTCAACCTCTGTCATCCCCTTCTCCTCTTGCCCCCAATCCCTCCCAGAATCAGAGTCTTTTCCAATGAGTCAACTCTTTGCATGAGGTGGCCAGAGTACTGGAGTTTCAGCTTTAGCATCATTCCTTCCAAAGAAATCCCAGGGCTGATCTCCTTCCCTAATTAGCAACTGTTTAAACCTGCTCTAGGAACTCAGGGAAGGTCCTGGAGGTTGAACGAAGCCTGCTTCCTATCATCAAGAAATTGGAAACACAGAAAGGCTTTTGTGCCCTGAGCCCCATGGGGTTTTGCTCAGTATCACTAATAAGCATTAATAAGTTAAGGGAGCGAACTGTCCCTGGTTTATTTGACTTTAGATAGATTTGATTGAGGATTGTCATAAATTAATGCATTAATTTTAAAATGTCATGAACTCATGCATCACTGGCCAAGATATAGTCTTCCTCTAGGAGGGCTCCATGGACTTTGGAATCAAAGGGATCTTGGCTGTTTCTTGGTTCTGCCTCTTCACTCTAAGTAACCTAGAACAGCTCATGTCACTTCTCTGGGAGACAGTATCTTAATCTGTGAGGAGACAGAAATAACATACACTTGGAAAGGTTGAAGTGAGGATAAAGTGGGCTCATGGATGTGAAGACTGAGTACAATGCCCAGGACATGACACAATGAACACTGTGCTAAGTTGCTCCAGGCGTGTCTGACTCCGTGGACTGTCGCCAGGCTCCTCTGTCCATGGGATTCTCCAGGCGAGAATACCGCAGTGAGTTCCCATTCCCTTCTCCAGGGGATCTTCCCTACCTATGGATCAAACCCGCACCTCTTAGGTCTCCTGCGTTGGCAGGCAGGTTCTTTACTATTAGCGCCATGTGGGAGATGCAGCTAAAAGACACATAAAATTTTGGAGACAGTAGGCACTTTGGCAAATACTCAGTCAAATCTTAAACATATACATGAAATATATATTATAATTTGATATGATAAAACCGGAGAGGATCCAGGTGATAGAGCAAGTCAGCACTGACTGTCTATCCTAGGTCCGAGTTCTTCCCTACAGTCAGAGTCTGCAGCCTGGGCATGTCTTCCTGGTCTTACACAGGTCAGGCCAGAAATCAGCAGGCAGAGGACCCCCAGGCCCCCAGCTGAATACAGGGCACAGGAGAGAGAAGACACAGGGCTCCCTTCCCAATTAATCACTAAAGACAGTCACATGAAAAATGAATCTTCCTTTCCAAGGGGTCTATCTGCTCCTACCACTCCCCTACGCGTGACAGCTGCCTGCTCAGGAACGTATCAAACAGTCGAATAAAACGCTGTCATCAAGGCTGCCTCACAGGGGATGAAAGTCAAAAGGACAGGGCGACTCTGGAGGCAACAGGCTCATCTGCCTTCCCTGGCTCTGCAGCCACGCTCCCCGTTCGTGAGGAGGATGAGAAGAGTATGTCAAGGCGGCTTCCCCAGGACGTGGGGCCCTCAGGCAAACAGATGCGCTGAGTGTGAGGAGGAGTTTTCAAAAGCCTTCCTCACGCCCTGCCTGGGGCAGAACAAACAGGGCTGGGACCATCCCAGCCTCTTGCCTCCAAGGCGGCAGCCCCAGTTACTGGATTTTAACTTCACCCTCTTATTCTCCCCTACCACAGTTAATTTTATGGCTTTTGTTCTTTTCATTTGGGTACATTTGTAATATGATTTTTCTTGGATCTCCTCTATTACACTGATGTGCAACACAAAATAGAAAATGAAAACGGCAAGCTTCTGTGTAATCATGTCTGAGTGACAAAGGTGTGATATTGACAGGGAAGGAGGGATGAAAAGGGCTGAATCCTGTTTCCTAGTAGCTCTCGCTTCTCTTTATCCCTTTGTCCAAGGTGCCCAGTCTAAACAACAGAGTGATGGGTGGAAATCATCGTTTCTGTACTCTGAACTTTCTATGGGGAAACCACATCTCCCCCATTTCCAATCCATCTTCTATTTCCAATCCATCTTCCATGCTCTGGTAGGCAAGTGACTCATGTCTGACCTGTCAGAGGACAGAGCTCACCCATACATACTGATGAACGTAGGCATGACTGTGTGATCCAGCCCCGGCCCATTGGTTGCATAAGGCTTTTTTCTTACTAATGGAAAAGAATTACATTCTTGCATCTGCTGACTTTAATCTGGAAATACATGAGCCTAAAAATACTGGGGGCCACCGCATGAAATCAGAGAGCAAAGGCTACCCAGTAGAAGGCAGAGCCCAGAAATGAATAAAAACTGAACTTGATGAAATCGTTTGAGAGCTAGATCTAGCAATGACTGACACCATAAATTATCCTTCTTGCCAGTTTCTGAATTCTGTTATTAGTAAAACGAAAAGAAACTGGTACAGTTTCATCTGATGATCTACATTAATAAAGATTTTGGTACGGCAGATTCAATGTGAAGCTGCATGAATTTGCTAGCACAAAATATTGAAATAAAAACCTCATGGGTTATTTCATAACATAATTTGGTTTTTGGTTTCATAACATAATTTGGTTTCTTTGGCTAGTACCACATGAGAAGAAAATTGCCAGGGATAACATTCTTTTAATGATTTAGTTACTGATATGTCTTGAACAGTATCATAAAGTACCCACCCATTTATGACCCAGATGAATTTTTTTCTGAACTCCAGTTCTCACTTTGTAACAATGTTTTCCTTTTTTCCCTAGACTATGAGCATCCTGCCTGGGTTCCTTCAGATCCAAAGGGTCAGTTTGAGTGGTGTTCCTCCAAGGAAAGAGAATTAAAAGTGTTTTCAATACCAGAAGTTGAAGTGCTCTTCAATAATAGCCACTGGTGATATCTGCATGTGTGCTAAGTCACGTCAGTCATGTGCTACTCTTGTGACCCTATGGACTGTAGCCCACCAGATTCCTCTGTCCATGGGATCTTCCAGGCAAGAATGCTGGAGTGGGTTGCCATTTCCTTCTGCAACTGGTGTGTGTGGCTGGTAGTTTTAGGAGATACAGAAACTGCAGTTTCCAGCCTAGAAACAGTTTCCTCTAGATCCCAATGAGAGACAATGGTCTTTCTTTTGCAGTGTGATGTCCAAATACTGGCACTGCATGCCAAAGCATTCTAGAATCTCAGTTTACATACAGAGCCACTCGAGTAATGCCCAAACTACCAGGGTAACTGGGTTATATGCAGTTTGTTAATGAGCAACATACTGTATCCAGAGATAACAATATGAAGTTGAGGAGAGGGAGAAAGCGAGCCTTTATTGACCTCAAGAGATCAGTTCTGATTTCTGTAATTACTGACAAAACTAACATTCTCCAGCCACCTGGTGGGGTAAGATCTGGGGGAAGGAAGACTCAGAGGTGCACCCAGAGGTGTTGGGCATTAGCCCCCAATAAACTACCACACTCTCTAATATATCAAAGAGGAGTTTCCATCTGGGAGAAGGCAATGGCACCCCGCTCCAATACTCTTGCCTGGAAAATTCCATGGATGGAGGAGCCTGGTAGACTAGAGTCCATGGGGTCATTGAGTCAGACACGACTGAGCGACTTCACTTTCACTTTTCACTTTTATGCATTGGAGAAGGAAATGGCAACCCACTCCAGTGTTCTTGCCTGGAGAATCCCAGGGACAGGGGAGCCTGGTGGGCTGCTGTCTATGGTGTCACACAGAGTCAGACACAACTGAAGCAACTTAGCAGCAGCAGCAGCAGTTTTCTGTCTGAAACTAGACTCCTCCATCGTGTGCTGCTTCATGCTTCATCACAACTATGCTTCTCTATTTTAGAACAATGTTAACATCCAGTCTGTGCCTGAGTCCCTAACCCACTTTCCACCCAGTGGTATCTCAGGAAATAACACACCTGCCAACCACTCTAAGATATTAATAGCAATGCCCTCAAATATCCCTGTATGCCAGTCTAGGCCTGCTACTTACCATCAAACAGGTTTTCAAAGTTCCACAACCCCTCCCCACTGTCAAGGAAAGATTGGCCTCAACATGAATTGTCTTGATTCTATGTGAGAAGTACTTAGACTCAAAAAACCAAGTCCTACTAGCAGTCAGCTTTGATGAGAATAATGCCTTAGAATGAGGGCAGTGAGAGCCACCTCCTGTGCACCAAGGACTTCTGAGATCCCAGCTGAAATGCTTCTGACATGACATTGTCAGAAATGTTACATGATTGTAACATTTCATCCAGGATTTCTCACTCCATGGCTTGGAAGCCATTTGAGAATCGAAACCCAAAAGCCAGGCAATAACTAGCCATCAGCGATGGTCAGACCATCCTGAAGGACCACAATGCACTGAAAAGGATGAGGAGGATGAAAAGAAACACCTTGGGGGGTTGGACATGGATGCAGGAGATTCAGGAAGGAGACGGAGACTCTGCAAAGAACTCTGTGAGGAGACCTGGCCAGCTCTCCACCCAGTGGGAGAATGGGCAGAGTAGAGAGACAGGTGCTACCCCAGGGAGACCTCCTCAGTTTCGATGACCTCATACTGAGTGTCCATGTGCCTTCAGGACTCCCTGATTAAATATCTTTCAGACTCTGCCAAACTAAAGAACCAGGATTCGAAGGGGAGGGAGTTGGAGGTGATATGGTAGAAGAGGAAGGAGTCTATTTACAATATGGGCTTCCCAGGTGGCACTAGTGTAAAGAATCCACCTGCCAGCGCAAGAGACAAAAGAGATGCGGGTTTGATCCCTGGGTCAGGAAGATCCCCTGGAGGAGGGCATGGCAACCCACTCCAGTATTCTTGCCAGATTCCCCATGGACAGAGCAGCCTGGTGAGCTACAGCCCATAGAGTTGCAGAGAGTCAGACACGACCGAGGTGACTAAGCACANCGGGTTTGATCCCTGGGTCAGGAAGATCCCCTGGAGGAGGGCATGGCAACCCACTCCAGTATTCTTGCCAGATTCCCCATGGACAGAGCAGCCTGGTGAGCTACAGCCCATAGAGTTGCAGAGAGTCAGACACGACCGAGGTGACTAAGCACACCCGTGTTTGCTTGACACCCAAACGTTGCATCTTGAGCAGCTGTGGAGGGGGTGAGGGTGTCTCAGCGCTCCCCTGTGGCCAGCTGAACACACTGATGTCCACCCTCTGGAAAGAAGAATATAAGACCGTCCAATACGCAAGATTGGAAGATGAGACCTTGGCTCTTCCGTTTCGCCTTGTGCTCAGTGAAGGAAGGGAGTGAGTGTTGTGTTTGTTTGTGTTTTGAGTGTGGGCTTTCTTGTTTGTTTTCAGTGAAACTGTTAATTCTGAGAGTAGCTGTGAGGGAAGCAGAATCTGCTCCTCCAGATGGAGAGGCTGGACCCTGCGCCTGGCAGCGGGGCTGTGGGAAGGAGAACAAGAGGAAGAAGGACATGGGAGCTGGTAGGCGGTGGGGAGAGGAGGGTGGGAAGGGGGCAAGGTGGGCAAAAGGGACAGACTTGTATGGAAATCGCTGATGTGAATAAGATCCAGGTGGGTCTGAAGTTCTGGCAAAAGCTCTGGGTGAGACCTACCTTTAACCTGCAGCCAAAGGGGGAATGAATCTGGGACCCAAGGGGGATGAAGTCTTGTCCACGAGGCAAAGCCATCTGTGCTTAGTCACTCAGTCATGTCCAACTAACTCTTTGCGACCCCATGGACTGTAGCCCATCAGGCTCCTCTGTCCACGGGGGTCCTCCAGGCAAGAATTATGGAGTAAGTTGCCATGCCCTCCTCCAGAAGAACTTCCCAACCCCGGAATCAAGCCGGGATCTCCTGCACTGCAGCCAGATTTTTTACCAGCTGAGCCACCAGGGAAGCCTGCGGAGTAAGCCTAGGCTTGAAACTGGATCAGAAGATGAGCAGGGTGGAGAGTGGCCCCATACTCCTAATTATTGGTTGATGAGAGGTAGAAATTAACAAAGGAAAGGACTCTCTGTGTTATACAGCCGTGTGTTAGTTTTCTGTTTTTGACTTTGGATGTCATTTTTAGCACTAATATAAAACCCTATCAATCACTCCTGGACCTACAGGGGTTCTGCGAACTCTTACTGTAAATGTGAAAGCCCCACTTAGGCTTTCAGACAGTGACCCTGACAGTGTACAAACAAGAGGAGAGAAATTAAAAGATCAGTATGACAGATAGTTATTAAATTCAAAATATTTAATTTTTTTCATATTCAAATGCATTTTGGATGCAAATTTTGAAATAGAGAAAAAAATTACAGATGAAAAACTAAAATATGAAAAACTAAAAACTGTACATCCAGACCAAAAAATGGCCTAAGTAACCTTTAAAGAATTAAAATGTAATTGTTGTTTAGTCACTAAGTCATATTGGACTCTTTTGCCACCCCATGGACTTTAGCCTGCCAGGCTCCTCTATCCATGGGATTTCCCAGGAAAGAACAGTGGACTGGGTTGCCATTCCCTTCTCCAGGGTATCTTCTTCACCCAGGGATCAAACCAGAGTCTCTTACATAGGCAGGAGGATTCTTTACCAGTGAGCCACCAAGGAAGCCCAAAATGTAAATACTTAGGACCAAAGTTTAGTAAGACAGACTTCTAGTGTAGATGCTAGGGTAGACCACCTTGTTTGATTGATAGTAAAATATGTCTAAAGCAAAAGCTGAATGAGTTATAAGCTTCATAGCCAAACCTGTTTAATGCTCTCCTTGGCAGGATGTAGATGTAATGTTACTATATAACTTCTAATCAAGAAAAAAAGCTTTATTCTCAAACTGTTCAGTTTTAGTCATGATGGATTATGCATGCACAAAGGACTTTTTAGCTATTTCCAAAACCAAAGATAAAATATACTGGAATAATTTAAATCTTGTAATAAACAAAGGATATAAGATATAATAACAACTCTAAAATATCAGGGAAAATTAACTCACTGTAAAATCGGTATTTAGCAGGTGTAATGACAAAGATAAATTTCAACAATTAGGAACTAATGAAGTTTTATAAAAAATGCTATTTATAAAGAATAAGTGAGAAAATTTGCTTGGGAAACATGACATATATTAAGCAATAGGTCTGAATGACAAATGCCCTGAGCTATTAAGGAAATTAGTCAAGAAACTTAATTAACTTACAATGATATTTTTTCAAAACTCATAGGAGATTGGATACTGGCAACATGGTACCCATTATCAGAAAATGATTGAAAAGAATGAGCTCAGAAATTACCAGGTGGCAATTTTTCTACTAATAGTATTATTAGTAAAATCCTAAGATTAGAATTCAGTGCTTAACAAAAAGATCAGGGTGCCAGAATCATAATAACCAGGAACATAGTTTTAAAATTAACCACACAAAACCAAGTAAGTTTTATTATTTTCCATTCAATATCACTGAAATACAGAGGAAGGGAAAACAAAATTCACATCGACTATTGAGTATGTGTTTTTTAAATAATTTTGGAATGTGAAAAATCTAACATTCACTTGCCAAAATGCTTTTAATTGACTTGTTTAGAAGTTGAGCTATGTAAATTGAAACTTGTCCTTGGCAGGGGAAGACTAATAGTTATTATCTTCAGTCAGGAAAAAGTCTATTTAAGGGTCACAATAATTGATTAGAGGGCTAATTTTCTATTAGTCTATACCTTATGCTAATGAAGTCAATACTGAACGTTGTGACATTTGTTTGTGTCTCAAGAGCGAGAGTGAGTTTAGGATTTAAACTTTCATTGCACAGGGAGTTTGTGGTTAGCAATGATATGGGAAGGAAAAGAGTGTACCTAAACCTCAAAGCCAGGGGAAAAAACAGATTTAAATAGGAAAATTGGAGACAAGTTGTTGAGAGGAAACAAAGTCTTTAATGAAGATAAATGGGTGGATGAAAGCAAGTAATCAGTGGAAGAGGGATGTTCCCCACCTAGCGGCAGTCCTAATGAATTATTCACTAGAACCGTGGCCAGCTAGGACCTGTCCTCTTCTAGCTAGTTCTGCAGTAGTTAACTGGCAAAACAGTGCGAACTTGACTGGAGCACGCTGGGCCCAGCCTGGAGGTGAATCAGACTGTGACACGTTTGATGGAATTACCTTCTTATTGTTGAGACAGATAGTAACTTATGTCCACATTAGACACAGATTCTATGGAGAAGTAAATTCAGTGCCACCTTGAATAATATTAAATCACATTCTTCTAAAGGTTTTATCCTGATGTAAGACTGATAGTAACTTTGGGACTTAAGACTTGGCCTTCCAATGCAGGGAGTGTGAGTTTGATCCCTGGTCAGGGAGCTAGGATCCCACATTCTAAGATCCCACAATATTACTTCCATTTTATGTTTTACTTTTTGGCTGCCAGAAACCAAAAAGCCAAAACACAAAATGGAAGCAATATTGTAATGAATTCAATAAAGACTGAAAAATGGTTCACATTAAAAAAAAAAAAAAAGACTGATAGTAACTTCCTCAGTTCAGTTCAGTCGCTCAGTCGTGTCTGACTCTTTGTGACCCCATGAATTGCAGCACGCCAGGCCTCCCTGTCCATCACCAACTCCCGGAGTTCACTCAGATTCACGCCATATAACAATTAAAAGATTTGGGGACTTCCATGGTGGTTCAGTGCTCAAGATTTCTGCATCTCCAAGGCAGGGGGCACTGGTCTGATCCTTGGTTCAGGAAGAAAGATCTCTCATGCCATGCACCAAAAAATAAAATTTTTTTTAAAAGTGAAAGATTTGTGTAAAAAAAAACAAACCTAACATGATGCTAATTTAGTCTTTAATCTTGGACAATTGTCTTACTTTCATTGCCTTTGTTTTCTGTTTTTCAGCAGTAAACAGAGATGATTTTTGAAAAGCCTACTTAAAGNTAAAAGTGAAAGATTTGTGTAAAAAAAAACAAACCTAACATGATGCTAATTTAGTCTTTAATCTTGGACAATTGTCTTACTTTCATTGCCTTTGTTTTCTGTTTTTCAGCAGTAAACAGAGATGATTTTTGAAAAGCCTACTTAAAGTGAGCAGCAAGCTTAATGAAGTGAGTCATCACATGTGAAAGTTATTCACAAATTTTCAAGTGTTATCCATTAGTTAGTATTTTTGCCATTCTGGGTAGATTACATTTGTACTCCTCTCCAAAGTATTAACATATACATGGGCCCATTTAACAAACATTTATTTTACCTCCTAATCTGTGCTGCAATGACAGGTCCAAGGACGCAGTGATGTATAAACAGTTCTCTGCTCTCATAATTTATATTGTATGGGAGAAAGGACTATCACGACACTCTGTGACAATGAATTTGATTTTTTTTTAATGTGTATACATGAGAAACACACTTATTCCAATCTTGGAATAAGAAAAGCATCCTGAAGGAAGTGACATATAAGATGAGGACTAAAGGATGTGTAAACTTTAGAAAAGTCAGAGATTTTGATAGGGGAGTACATCCCAGATAGAAAAAGCAACATGTGCAAAGACCTGGAAGGCACCTTCCTAACATACTTCTGGAATTCCACACAGTCCAGTTTTCATAAAATGAATAATGTAATTCTGTGTATAAGGAGAGATGAGTTAGGACTGTTTTATAGAAACGAAATCTTGACAGTCTTACACAACATACAACAGAGGCTGGACTTTTTCCAGTAGGCAACAGGGTTTTAGGCAGGCTATGGCATGATCAGATTTGAATTATTAAGGATTAGATGAAAGATTTAGATTAGGGTTATTGCAGTAATCCAGATAAAATTCAATAGTAAAACGTTCTAAGACAGATCTGCACACATTTGCTGTTCATGAAGTTTTACTGAAGGCGGCTATATTCACTCGCATATCATTTTTGTCTTCTTCAGTGTTGCAGTGATAAGGCTGTATGGTCATGACAGAGACTGTTTAGCCCCCCAAACTTGAGATACTCACTATCTGTCATTGACTAAAAAAGTTTGCCGACCCTTGATCTAAGGAGAAAATATAGTAGGAATGAAGAACAGAAGGCATTGCAGAAAAATCACAAATTGACAGTTTGTGACTGATCAAATGTAGAGTAGTCCTCTTGCCTGGAAAATCCCATGGATGGAGGAGCCTGGAGGGCTGCAGTCCATGGGGTCGCGAAGAGTCGGGCACAACTGAGCGACTTCACTTTCACTTTTCACTTTCCTGCCTTGGAGAAGGAAATGGCAACCCACTCCAGTGTTCTTGCCTGGAGAATCCCAGGGATGGGGGAGCCTGATGGGCTGGCATCTATGGGGTCGCACAGAGTCGGACATGACTGAAGCGACTTAGCAGCAGCAGCAGCAGCAGTAAGAAAGATAAATCTGAAAGATGTTTGACATGCACTGAATTAACAGATACTAAATAAATAAACTGTATCTGATATCCTATCTTTGTGACTATTCAACTACTATGATATAATCATACTCTGAAATTCACAGCTTAGTGTTGAATATATCTAACACGAGCTTCTCTTGTGGCTCAGATAGTAAATAATCTGCCTGTAATGTGGGAGACCTGAGTTCAATCCCTGCGTCAGGAAGATGCCATGGAGAAGGGAATGGCTACCCACTCCAGTATTCTTGCTTGAAGAATTTCATGGACAGAGGAGACTGTTGGGCTGCATTCCCCCGGGTGGCAAATAGTCGGACATGATTGAGCAACTAACAATTTCACTTTTTTTTAACATTCATCCATAACATACTGCAAAATGTTAAATCTCCCAAATTGTCGATCCATATGGTTTAACACATATATTTAACAGACCAGTATTTTATTTAAACTGAAAATTAGAATGAATATTACTTTCTAAATAAGGTTAAATGTGCCCCTTCAAATCTGATTTTGCTTTTCTTGAATGAATCTTATAGAAGTTTGTAACTTTAAGTGTGCGTCTTGGGAAATTCTTTCAAGTCTCAGTTTTCTCATTTGCAGAATCACTATTTATATTATCCCTAACATCTAAAAATTCAAACATTAATAATTCTAGAGCATTATGATTTTCATTTAACTTGCAGCAGAGGATAAGAGAAAAAATAGGGTGGAAGTGGCTATAAATCTGAGAAATGAAACATCAAGTGAGAGAATCATATGATAAGAAAGATATTCCTAAGCTAAAAAGGAAAGTTCCAGGCGCTTGGGAGACATATATCCAGTTTAGTATAAAACTGGACTGGATACACAATATGTTTGTTCACACTTTTAAAATGTTTTTAATGACCTATTTCTACTTTCTAGATGCCTTGATTATTTGTCTCTATTGAGCCATGCCATGCCAAGTTGCTTCAGTCATGTCTGACTCTTTGCGACCCTGTGGACTATAGCCTGCCAGGGTCCTCTGTCCATGAGATTCTCCAGGCAAGAATCCTGGAGTGGGAGTTGCCATTTCCTCCTGCAGAGGTTCTTCTCAACCCAGGGGTCAAACCCAGGTCTCCCACATTGCAGGCAGTTTTATTTCTCAGCTGCTCTATTGAGCAGCTCAATACAATTACTGACTTGTTTCTCTGTCTTTGTTGTGTAGAACCAAACAGTGCAGTTGGTCTTTCAACTGACAGATCAGTGTCTTTGAAATATTGAGACGGTTCAACGGAGATATAAACCCTGGTGAGTTGCTTTGATTTTTGATGTTCTAGAGACTCTTCTTTCCAAACGTTTCCTTTGCCTTGTCTTTATTTATTTTTTTCTTAAGTCCTGATAGAAGGAGAGAAGTTGGGTCTTTTGTGGTATGATACATTTGGTGGACTCTGAAGACGTTATTCAAAAAAGGAGATTGGGTGAGCAAAAGTCACATGTACACAGGGTAAGTGTTACATTGTCTATTCCTTGAGTACTTAGGTACTTATGTTTAAAACCCAAAGCAAAAATATTGTGAGTCAGGATCAATTTTGCTTTAAATCAGTTGGATAGAGGCAGAGCCAAGACACATTGGTAGCCAAAGGACCTGTTTAGGGAGATGATAAATTGAGTCCTTAAGTCCTTGGCAGAAGAGCCAACTTATAGATAAGAGATAAGGAAATGAGTTTGCAATAGAATCTCTACTGATTAGTTGGGATGGAAATCAGAAGGTCTTCTGCAGTCTGGATTGCATTTTGTATTATCTTTGCCACTTATTTACATCAGCATATTTTGCAACTTCCCTCCCACCCCCACCACCAACTCAGTCCCTTCAGTAACATCTTTTGCTTGAGTGAGCAGTAAATAACAAGGAGAACTAGGGACAATTAACTATTATTGTAGCCCTATGACTAATGAAAATTCGTACATTGCACATTGGGGAAAAATGTACTTATTAACATGCCTGTGGGGGGTAGGTTAATGTTGCTATTTTAACTTTGCTTGGGAGAAACTGAAGTCAAATAACTTACCCAAGGTTATCAAGGCGTCTGTGGCTGTGAGAATTACACAAGCAGAATTCCTCCCGTCAGTGGCCCCAAGACACCTGGTGAAGAAAGTCCAGGGTCCCAGCAGCACCCTCTGGCCGTATCCCAGACTCTAAACACAGGATTCATCTCTGTGTAGTGAGGCTCATTAGCAGGATCACTAAAAATGCATGTAGCAACTACTAAGTCTTGCTAATCTCAAGGCTTTTCTCATGCACTCACACATTCACTGGATCATTCCTTTCTGAAGATTTTTTTTTTAATTGGAGTCTAATTCCTTTACAATGCTGTGTTCAATTCTGCTGTACAAGGTGAATCAGTTCTGTGCATACATGTATCGGCTCCCTCTTGAGCCTTCTTGCCGCTCCCACATCACCTCTCTAAGTCATCAGAGAGCACCGAGCTGAGCTCCCTATGGTGTACGATAGCTTCCCACTAAGTATCTCTTTTATATGTGGCCATGTGTATATCGGGCTTCCCAGGTGGTGCTAGTGGTAAAAGACGAGCCTGCCATTGCAGGAGATGTAAGAGACATGGGTTCACTTCCTGGGTCGGGAAGATCCCCTGGAGGAGGAAATGGCAACCCACTTCAGTATTCTTGCCTGGAGAACCCCATGGCCAGAGGAGCCTGGTGGCTATAGTGCATGGGCGTTGCAAAAAGTCAGACACAACAAACACATAGTGTATATATGTCAAAACTAATCTAGCAATTTATCCTACTTTCTCCCTCCCCCTCTGTGTCCACAAGTCTGTTCCCTACCTTTGTGAGGATTTTTTAGCCCAGTAAAAATGTCAGGACCCCCAAAAGAAAGCTTTAATGGTGATGTGACAGTTGGCAGAGTTGGCGAGCAGGTTCGTTAGGCACAAATGACACTGTCACTTACTTCTTTATTAATTCAACCAAAACTTATGTGGCACAATTTATTGGGTAGCTCAGTGCTGCTGTAGTATAAATCTTAGTAAATGGAGGACTGCAGCATTAGGTGGGGTAGGTACTGAGGACTCTCCTTGTGACAGAAAAGGGAGTATTCCATTGTATAGTTAATGGTTGTTGTTATTCAGTCGCTAAGTCTTGTCGGACTCTTTGTGAACCCATGGACTACAGCATACCAGGCTTCCCTGTCCTTCACCATCTCACAGAGTTAAAGGTTAGCTGCTGGAAAAGTCTGAACAGGGGTGTGACTTAATTAGATTTTCTTGACTGCTACTGACAACAATCTGGCAGAGAAGGAAGAAAAACCAAAACTAGGAAATAGTCCTTTTCTGAGAGAGAAGATAAGAACTTGAACTAGATCTTTAGCCATGGGTTTGGCAAGATGAAGATAAACAGAGATATTAGTATTCACAGGACAAACAGACAGGAAGACAAGAGTGGCTGGAGGTAGGAGGCAGGAATGGGGGTGCATTTGAGGATGACTTCTAGATTTCTGGTTTGGAGGATGGAGTAGACGATGCTGTCATTTGTGATTCCTCCTGGAATTATAGGAGACAATTGAGATGGAGGCTGTGTAGGGTACAGGAAATGCAGAATAGGAAAGTGTCTTTGCTTTGAAATATGCTGAGCTGGAAATGCCTGCAGGCATCTGGACAGTTTCCAATAAGCAGTTTGCTATAGAGGTTTAGCCCTCAAGGAGAAATCTGCACTAACATCAAGATTTGACAATCTTGATGTAGTGGACACTCGTGTATCTTGGCTGCCCTGGATTCCTCACCCAGCCAGTGTCTGATCCTGAATTAAAGGTTATAACCTGTAGAACTGAAAAATTGGACATGGTCATACACTTTCTCTTTGCCTTTGGTTTTATGTTGTTGCCTTTGTTTTTAAGCCATGAAAATATCTGATATTAGCAAGTACTGGGGAAAATATAAAGTCAAATATCAAGATTTGTCTAAGAAACTTTGATAGACTTATAAATCCATTATAACAAAGAGTACAACTCATAGGTGTTTATTTTGTTTCCCTTGGTTTTCCTGAGTTTTTTTGACTTTTGTCCTTGACCTCATGAGAGTCATTAGGATAAAATATTTTGTAAGCTGCAAAACATTAAACAAAAGTGAAGGATTAAAACTGTCATAATGACAAAGATGATTATATTTTAAAATGTAAACATTTTAAACGCAATGTCATTTAACACAATGGCTTCACACGATAATTGTTCAATCAATATTATTTTTCTAAGCCACTTCAATGGAACCAAATGCTTACAACATCTTCAGCACAAGAAAACTAGAACAATTCTAATAATCAAACCACTAGTTGTAAGAAATCAATTCTTAATGTTCCATTCACTTTGTATTGATTGGCCTTTGACAACATTTTAAGAGTTCCTTCTGGTTCTGTAATTTCTGCTCAGTGCACCCAGATGATGGATGTAATTAAGGAGGCTTTTTAATTAGACAAGATTTATTTGTTCAGAAGTGTCTCTGGAAATAAACTCAAAGTTGACTACTATTAACTTTTGAAAAATAAAATTAAAAAGCAAATATTTTAGTTGAATTCTGATATATCTATTCTAGTTTAGCTCAAAAATATTTCTTTTAAATAAACAAGTTGTCATCTGTCTAGAATAAGTGAAAAGGAAACTGTGGTTCACTTACCTACATACAGGCTAATAGCAACACCAAGTGGTAGCATATTGGAATTGTTTTCAGTCTGTTTTATGAATGCTTAAGAGAAATTACAATCTAGGAAAGTGGCTATTGTGACCAGCGTAATCTGTAATTGGCCTCTAAACGGTTGCAGATTTGAAGTATAATTACAACTAGTGCTTCTGTGATAAAAGTTTTATTTCCAGTCCAGAGTCAGAGTCAAAAATGACTCTCTATATGGACAATCTTAGTATATAAATGAGGATAAGGAAAGTTGCTTATCTTTTGGAAAGGAGGAGGCAGGTGCAGTTTAGAGGGGCCATTAGCCTGCTACAGGGGTCGCTGCTACCCCTTACTGATGAGAGGAACTAATGGGAAGGGTAAATCAAGCAACGTTAAATCCTCTGCTGCTTGTTGGATATATGATTTCCAGTTCATTATTTTAAACTGAATAAGATTTTTTTTTTTTTTCATCCTTAGAGTGGGGACAGCTACACTCCAGTTACAAAAAGGGGAAACCAGTTACAGAAAGATCCAGACTTCACAGTGAATGTTTATCACTTTCAGATGACTGGGTTCCTCTTGTCTCACCTTTTCCTGGGAACCATATCTGAGAAGTTCTCCAGGTTGCAGGGTATATATGATGGGCAGATCCAGGGGGCAAATAGGAGATGACAATAAGAGGGGAGGAAGCATCGAATGTAGTGAAGATATGAAGCCACTTGGAATATGAATCAGGCTACCAAGTTCACTGTAGCTGAAGTATAATATAAAAGTGAGAGAAAAAAGGGAAGCAATGAGAGTAAAGAATTAGTGAGGGGACTTCCCTAGCGGTCCAGTGGTTGAGTCAGCACTTCCACTGTAGGGGGTGTGGGTTCAATTCCTTTTTGGAAAAATTAGATTCCATATACCATGCAGTACAGCCAAAAAAAAAAAAAAAAAAAAACTAAGGGGCAGATCATAACTGGTCATGTCACTTGAATAAGTTTGGATTTTATCATAAGGGCTTTGAAAAATGGAGAGTGGTTGAACAATCTTTATTTTTTAGAAGTATGACCCTAATAACAAGTTAAGGATTAAATTCAGGAGGAAGTAGATGAGACTGGAGCAGAACTAGTGAAGCGTTGGCAGGGTGGGAGAAGCACATGAATTTATGAAACAGGCAGGATTTTTACCAATCAGCTATTAATTAATTGGGGAACCAGAGAGGTAGAAATCAAGGATGATGCCTAGGCATCTCTTGTTTTCCTACAGATGATATTCTATCAGTGGAGAAGGGAGGGCAAAAACAGCTCTCTAATCACAGTTTCTGGTGGTGAAATTCTTAGGACTTAGAACAAAACAGACAGTGGAAAAGGAGTTTAAAATTCAAGGATTCTTGAATACAGTTCTACATTTCCCATTCTCCTTCTTCCACAATCCAGGACTGCCACCAAGATTTGTGCTACTGAACACTTAATCCAGAAATATTTAATAAACTGATATAACATGTGAGGTGATCTTCTGGATGATGGACAAGCTATACAAACTCTCTGGGTCTTAGATTCCTTTAAACAAGGGTGAAAAGTGAAAAGTGTTAGTCACTCATTAGTGTCTGACTCTTTGCAACCCCATAGACTGTAGCCTGCCAGTCTCCTCTGTCCATGGAATTCTCCAGGCAAGAATTATGGAGTGGGTAGCCATTCCCTTCTCCAAGGGATCTTCCTAACCCAGGGATCGAACCCAGGTGTCCCTCATTGCAGGTGAATTCTTTACTGTCTGAGCCACCAGGGAAACCATAAAATAAGGGTGGCATTTAGATTATTCCTGAAAGCTCCCCGTATTCAAATACTGAATCTCTGTGACTTTCCAGTAAACCCCTTTTTATTCACTAGTCATCTTTAGCAATAATAAAACTTATTTATCCCTTCCATTCATCACTATGAATATTTCTGTCTGCGATGTCTACCTAAAGGTAAGGAAATCAACCTTGCTGCAACCTCCCTTGAAAGCAGAAGTCTCAAAACTTCTGGGTTTTCTAGGACAAATCTGATTTCAGATCAGAACAAGTATCATTTCAAACCAGAACACACCTGGTTTCAACCATAAGAAAAAAAAAAGAAAAAGAAAAAAAACAAACACAATTTCCAACCTGTGTTTCTGAAAACACACTTGCATTGTGCCCTGATTGAGGATAATCAAAGCTGTGATCTTCCCACTAGTTATGTATGGATGTGAAAGTTGGACCATAAAGAAGGCTGAGCACCAAAGAATTGATGCTTTCTAATTGTGGTGCTGGAGAAGACTCTTGAGAGTCCCTTGGACTGCAAGATCAAACCAGTCAATCCTAAAGGAAATCAACCCTGAATATTCATTGGAAGAACTGATGCAAGCTGAAGCTCCAATACTTTAGCCACCTGGTGTGAAGGATCAACTCATTAGAAAAGACCCTGATGCTGGGAAAGATGGAGGGCAGGAGGAAAAGGGGGAGACAGAGGATCAGATGGTTGGATGGCATCACCAATTCAATGGACATGAGTTTGAGCAAACATCGGGAGATAATGAAGGACAGGGAAGCCTGGCTTGCTACAGTTCACGGGGTCACAAAGACTCGGACATGACTTAGCAACTGAACAAACAATAACTAATTAAGGTTTGAGGGAACTGGTCTTGGCAGAGACAGCTAGAAAGATTTTCTAAAGAATCATCTATAAAGCTTTGTGACCTATTGGATAAACAAGGCCTCTCCCAGTGGAAGGACTTTCTGGCAAGCTTCAGTCCCCATCTGTACTTCTCAGAAAGCATAAACAGATCAGCTGCCCTGCCCCCAAACCCTGGACTCCCAGGTGTCACCTGAAAGAGGCTTAGCAGTTCTGTGAATATAAATAATCTTACCTCCTTAGAACTGCACAAAAGCCGCGTGAGCCGCTGAGCCCTGCGGCAGCTTTTTCCTCCAAATTTTGGTCCTCTAATCGAATGTCGCTGTTTTTATCAGGAAACGAAGAGACTGCCTGGAGCCCTTGGTTAACATGTAGCAGGCTTGCCTAGACCCCTGTGACACAAGACACAGCCCTGGAGAACTATTAGCAGAAGCCTTCATTCTGATGAGAGGAACTTCAAAGACCCCCGATGAGGAAAGCAGTGCCCCTGGAAAATATTGAAATGACAAATAGCAGTATTTCTGCTGACAAAAGACGAAGATGAAACAAACGTAAGAACAGAAAACGTGATTTTATTTTGGTGGGCTCTGAAAACTGTCATCAAAGTCTTTGAGTGAAATGAAAAAAAAGGCATCACTATAACAAGCCCGGTGGAGCCAACTTGGATTTCTAACACCAAAAGTCATCTTTGAAATAACAAAAGCTTACAAAGTAATGAAAAATCTCAATGCAGAAAGTCACGTGTGTGGCCCCAAATAGTCTTGCGCTGCACATTTGGTAGACAGCAATAGAGCTGGAAGTCTCTTAGGGATCATTCAGGCAAACCCCTTCATGCTACAAAGGAGGAGAAGACGTGAGGGAACCCAGAAGACATGCGGTAACTTTCTCAAGGTCGTAGAACTTGTTAGTGACTTCCAAAATCTTAGCAACTGCCTCTCTACATCTGGGGAGCCAATCGCTTCTCCCTGCAAATCCAACTTGGCCCAGTGATTGACACAGCTCTAATCAGGTGGTGCTAGGGGTAAAGAATCTGCCTGCAATGCAGGAGACCTGAGTTTGATCCCTGGGTTGGGAAGATCCTCTGGAGAAGGGAATGGCTACCTACTCCAGTATTCTTACCTGGGAAATCCCACAGACAGAGGAGTCAATGGGGTCGTGAAGAGTCGAACAGGACTGAGCGACTAAACACACACAGCCAGGACTGAAATTCAAGTTCAGTAGGTCCTGAGGCCTAACATTTGTCCTGCTATCTCAGGTCCATTCTGTGTTATACTCATTAAGCAAGAGACTTGCTGAAACCTGCCTCATCACCGCCTCACAGCTGTAGAGTCAGAGGTCCGTATGCAGACCTATGCCCTCTGAGTCAGATCTGTCTGATGACATATGACCTGAAACACAGGGACCAAGGCTGTAAATTTCAAAAAAGTACTGGACAAAAAGGATGAAGGGCTGATGAAGACATGGTGCATCTTAAAATTTGAAGCCCACAGAGTTAAACATTAGGGATAAGAGAAAAGATAGAAAACCCCAAAGATAAAATGATTTTTTCCCAAACACTGCTTAATATGAGAAGTCCTAAGATCAGTCAACAGGTGAGACATTAATACAGTTCAGCCTTTTAAAAGTTGTAAAAGATTTGGAGTTTTGTGGCTTAATCTGCTTTCAGAGATATACAGATGACACATTTTTCAAGAATAAGTAATTTTTTAAAATTTTAAATAAAAGGCATAGAGCCTACAGAGATGAACCCTCAGATCAAACAAAAAGAAGTGGCATAGAGAATACTCAGAGAAGGACAATCTGAGAAGGCTCTCCTGCAGAATCTAAAGGTAATGGATGAAAAAAATAAAATAAATTAAAATAAAATAAAGGTAATGGATGGAAACTGGCACGTACCACAGAAATCAAGTTGATGTGTTACTTATGAAATTGGATCACACCATCCAAGAGGAAGGAGTCTGTGATTGAAAAACGAGATAATTGGCTTATGGAAAGATTGCTGAAAGGACTCTCAATTTATATTCTTTCCACCCAGGACTCTGCATCCCCAACCACTTCCCTGGCCTTGCATCATCTGACACTGTTCTGTGCTCCAGACCCAGCTATGAAGCTACCTTCTTGAGATAACACATACTGTCAACCTTCATTAGCCACAAGTTTCACATCCACGGACTGAATCAACCACAGATTGAATTCCACAGATATGGAGTGCCAGCTGTTCATAAATGTTGCAAGAAACTCAGTGTTAACCAGTTCAAAATGGGACCCTTGGTCCCCATGCCACCTAAAACTGCCTAACCCTGCTCCCCCTTCAGCTTTTCCCCACTGCAGGAAAAACACTTCCTCTGTTCCTTAACTCATGCCAGACCCTTCCATAGCTTAAGTTGCCCTCCCCACCCCCACACATATCTTGGTACATTATGTTACGTACTGAGACCTGGGATAACGTCTCTAAAATATGTCTCTAATGCATTCCCTTTTCTAAGCATATTCCTCTACAACTTTAGCCAGATCAGCCCTCATTTCTGGCCAAGACTGTTAAAATTACCTCCCAACTGGACATCCTGTTTCTATGTTTGACCCATTTTATTCTCCATACAGCAATCTAAATCATTTTTAGAAACTGCAGATGATTTAAGACTTTTCTTCTATTTAAAACCCTTTTAGTAGGTGCCAATAGCATTAATGAAAGAAAGTGAAAATGTTAGTCACTCAGTCATGTCCTCTTTATGACCCCATGGACGGTAGCCCACCAGGCTCCATAAGATTTTCCAGGCAAGGATACCGGAGTGGATAGCCATTCCCTTTTCCAGGAGATCTTCCGGACCCAGGGATTGAAACAGCATCTCCTGCGGCCCCTGCATTGGCAGATGGATTCTTTACATTTTAAGCCACCAGGGAAGCACACCAATAGTATTATTAGTTAAACATAAATTTTTGTGTGTGACACACCAACCCTTCATGACTGACTCTGCTTCTTTATTTTGCTTCCTTTTCACCCCTCCTCCTCTGGCTCAAAACTTCCCTCGCACACTGTTCCAGTGCTCCTTCAATAAGCATCTTTCAATATCAGGAGTGTGCACCTGCTGTTTCTTCTTTCTGGCACATTTTGCTCATTAACAGCCTAGTTATTGTCACTCAAAATTTAGATCTTAGATGGTACTTCCTCAAAGAGATCTTCCCTCTTTGGCCATCTAAGTAAGTCTCCCAGGTGATTTTCTCATTGTCTCCTTTATTCTACTTCTTCTCCTGATATTTAGGATACTTTGTAACTATATTGTTTTGCATCTCTTTGGTTCATCTTTAGGACCTTCACTCCAGGAGAGATAATGGCACAAGAAGACTAAAATGACCTCACTAAAATGCATTATTATTTCATGTTTTGCTAAGGAATTAAAACCTGTGCCAACTGAATTATGATACAATAATTGATCCTTTCCAATTGTGGTGCTGGAGAAGACTCTTGAGAGTCCTTTGGACAGCAAGGGATCAAACTAGTCTATCCTAAAGGAGATCAACCCTGAATATTTATTGGAAGGACTGATGCTGAAGCTGAAGCTCTAATACTCTGGCCACCTGATGGGAAGAGCCGACTCATTGGAAAAGCCCCTGATGCTGGGAAAGATTGAGGGCAGGAGGAGAAGAAGGGGGCAGAGGATGAGACGGTTGAATGGCATCACTGACTCAATGAACATGAGTCTGAGCAAATTCCAGGAGATAGTGAAGGACAGGGAAGCCTGGTGTGCTGCAGTCCATGCAATTTCAAAGAGTCAGACACCACTTAGAGACTAAACAACAACAGCAGCAATAATTTATTTCACTTGAAATTTCATGATAAATCTGTAAAAAGTTCTTTTGTGTTTAGACATATATTTTGGTATATCTTATTCATATGTATTGATAGAATGCAATATTTGCAAAATAAAAAAAAAAAACACTTCAGAATCTGGTTCTTTTAAATGGTTATGGGGCTTAAAACCATAGATGCTAATTTTTCACAACAGTATTCTTTATTATGCTGGCAAGAATTTTGGTATGTGGGCATTACCAAACATGAACAAACACAGTGCTATTGTTGGGAGGTTTTTCTTCCAAGCTCCTGACACTCTTCCTGCAAGCTTTCATGTTGGTGTGTAAGTGCAGCCCTGCAGCACACTCACCCACTTGTTGCTTTGCAAGAAAATTGGGAATTTCACTCATTCCTCCAAACCTAGATATTCACTTCTCTAATATCAAATTCCACATCACTTTCACTTCGATAATTTTTAGCATTGACAATGATGTTTTCAATGTCAGATATAATCTTTAAAATTAATGGCGACTATTCTCAACACATACACCACCAAAAATAACTTGAAAAAAAAATAGATACCTTGACTAAAACAAATATGTATGGACCATGACAATTATATCAAGATATATCTTACTTTCAGAGGTGTGAAAATGTACAAAAATCAGTCTTATTGTGAAGTATGATATAGTCTTTTGCCTTTTTATCAGTTTTTTAATTATTATTTTTTGTGNATACCTTGACTAAAACAAATATGTATGGACCATGACAATTATATCAAGATATATCTTACTTTCAGAGGTGTGAAAATGTACAAAAATCAGTCTTATTGTGAAGTATGATATAGTCTTTTGCTTTTTTATCAGTTTTTTAATTATTATTTTTTGTGTGTTCATCTGTCCCATTTTGAAAGAGGCACATTAAAATTAAAATTGCATCTTCAGTATGAATCGTACCTTTTCTATATCAAATGACAGCATTTTTCCATTTAAATCCATTCCTTAAAGTCTAATTTTTCTGGTATTAATAGCTTGACTCCTGTTGTCCCTTTCTTTAAATCTGCCTGATGTATCTTTGCTGATTTTATGTCATTTTGCTTGAGATATGCTAGTGGAAGACCATAATTGACAAAACACCATTTTTTATTTTCAATGTAAGAGATTTCTATCTTTTAATAAGGAAGTTACACGTAGTTCCATTATTAAATTTATAATAGTTAGTCTTGTTTCTCTTAGCTGGCTGTAGTTCTTATGGCATCAAACTATACCATGATTTCTCCATTCTTTTGTTAAAATTTTTTATTGTGAAACATATCACAAATACACACAATGGATATATATATATATGCATATTTAATGGTTAATAGTTAAGTTGAATAAAATTCTAATATTCACTATCCAGCCTAAGAAACAGAGTATCGGGTATAATTCTGAAGCTTCCTGTTGATTTGATTACACTCTTTCCCTGCACTGGATTTAGTACTATCCTGTATTCTGTGTAAGCACTTCCTTTGCTTTTTCTCTATGGCATTCCTACATATATGTTGCTTTAAACAATTTAATGATCAGTTTGCTTATTGTTTAACTTTATACAAATGCAATTGACACATGATATCTTTGCTCTGGACCATTTTATGCTGATGGCTGTGATTAATTCATTTTCCCTAATATATGGTGTTCTGTAAAAAATCGTAGAAGCTTGTACATTGTGTTCTGTATCAAAGGTGCTGACAATGTGGATGGTGCCCCAGAGCTGAAGAAAGTCATAATCCTGATCCTTGGTATGAATACAACATAATCTATTCATTTTAATAATTCAGCATTTTCCCTAGGGTCGTTTTTCTAATTTTTTCTTCTTTTTTTTTTTTTTTGGCCATGCTGCATAGCATGTGGGACCTTATTTCCCTCACCAGGGACCAAACCCGCCCCTGCACTGAAAGCAGAGTCTTAACCATGGGACCACCAGGGAAGTCTTCCTAGGTTTCCTGAGGTTTCTTTAAGAGTTTTTCCTTAGCTTCTTGCAATAGTGTTGCCATGAGCACTATTTTATATGTCTCTGGAACATGTAGTTTCTCTAGGGTTTCTAACTAGAAGTGGAATAACTGGTAACAGTGCATACAAATACATACATCGATAAACTTTTGTTCCGGGCTTCCCTAGTGGGCCAGTGGCTAAGGCTCCATTCTCCCAGTGCAGGGGTCCCAGTTTGATCCCTGGTCAGGGAACTGGATGTCACATGCAGCAACTGAAAAGATCCCATGTGCTGCAACTGAGACCTGGTGCAGCCAAATAAACAAAAAATAAACAAACTGATTTTCTCTTGTTAATCTTTTTATTAACGAGTCTCAGCTGGAAACCTAAAACAGTGGATAGAAGATTCCCTTCCTTACAAAAGCATCAGATGGATGGGGGACCACCAATGCTGGCTTTGAAAATGGAAGAAGCCACAAGAAAGGCCCTCAGCTGACAGGCAAACAGGAAACGGGGACCTCATTCCTACAAGCACATGGAGCTCAGCACTGCCAGTAACCTGAAAGCCCCCGGAAATGAATTCACCCTCAGACCCTGCCGAGGAGGCAGCCTGGCCGACAACCTGACTTTGACCCTGTAAGACCTAAGACAGGGCAGACAGGTCACTGACCTATGGTGTTATGAGACAGAGATCTCTTACTCAGTGTTTGTCGATCAGTCTGTATGACTCTGTGACCCCGTGGACTATAGCCCACCAGACTCCTCTGTCCATGGGAGTCTCCAGGCAAGAATACTGGAATGGGTTGCCATGCCCTCTTCCAGGGTATCTTCCCAACCAAGGGATCAAACCTGGGTCTCTTGCTTTGCAGGTGGATTCTTTACCCCTTTACCATCTGGGAAACCCTTACTGAGAGTGTAGCAATCTGTCAGCAATAAAAACCAGCACATTTGATGAGCCTAGTTTATGATAGTTTTGATGATTCAAATGCTTTTAAACAGCCTGATCAACAATATTTCAAATTAATCATTTTCTAGTTGTGTCAATCTTTAATTGGCAGGAGGAGGCCATGAACTAAGAAGCATCACTGTTCAATTAAAGGCAAAATAGGTTGGGTGGAAAAGAGACACCTGATCAGTCTTCCAAGCAACGTGTTATAGTAACTGTCTCTAGTTCATCTCTGTGGTTCATCTCTATGGTTTCCAGACATTTTGTAATGGACAGCTGTGGAGCAAAATTTGGCCAGGCCATACTGGGGTTAAAGGGTGGAACTCTGCTTCAAGTTCTGTGGAGAAAGAGAAGGAAGCTGACACACAAACAATAAAACCTGAGATGAAGAAAGAACCTAACACACTTGGGTCTATGCTTCTGATTATTCCTCACACACTTTTCCAAACTTGATATCAGATAATAAATTGCTTTTCACTAAGACAGAAATGTGTTTCAGTCATTTGCCAATGAAAAGAACCAGTCTTGAATGCTGTATTCATCTCTTAATGATAAATGTAGTGACTTATTAGTAAAACACCACACATTCACTGTCTCCAGGCTCTGCTGGTCAGAAGTTCAATGCAGCTGTCTAGGCTAAACCAAGGTCCCAGCAGAGCCACACCCCCGTCTCAGGGCTCCAGGCCAGAATGCATGTCCCTGCCTTCCAGTTTCTCCATCCACACTTGGCTGGGCCCGTTTCCTCCTTCCTCAAAAGTCAGCACCGTTGACTCTCTCTGCTTTTCCTCCATGGTCACATCTCCCTCTGACCTCTAATGTCTATTTTAATTTGTTTTCTTTTATGAATGACACTGAGTATCTTTTCATGTGTTTACTGACCTTTTCTGTTTTCTCTTTTGTGATTTTTCCGTTTCAAGTCTTTGTCAACTTTTCTATTGGGTCGTTTGCTGCTTTTCTTCCCATTTCTTTCATGGAACTATTTCATACTTTGGAGATTTATCTATCTATTTATCTATCTATTTATCTATCTATCTAGTGGTTAAATCTATTAAACTACCATCTCCTGTTTTGTGCTTATATTTTGGTAATTTTAAACTTAACCTATATTTTAATGTAGTTGATTTTGTCCATTGTTTGTCTTACTTTTCTATATATTGATGAAGAAATTCTTCTTTTTCCCTAAAGTCAGAGGATATTCTGCTATATTTTATTTAAAGCATATAAATTTTTCTTTTCTCACTATTTACTCTGTCAATAATTATTTCCTCTTTCTTTCCCCAATTAATTAATTAATTTAGTTTGGGCTGCTCTCTCTAGTTGTGTGACTTGCTGTGGGTTTAGCTGCCATACAGCATGTGAGATCTTAGTTCCCTGACTAGGGATCGAACCTGCATCCTCTGCATTTGAAGGCAGATTATTCACTACAGGACCACCGGGGAAGTCTCACTGTTTTCTTTTAAATAAGGAAGTTTGCACAGAACATTGTACTGGGCTGTCATTTTCTTACTGACCTCTAATACCAATTCCTTTCTAGTTCACATTTTCATACATGCATTAAGTATGCTTCTGGGCTCTTTATTCTGTACCATTAATTGGTATGTCTATCCCTGAGTAAATACCACAGTATATTACCAGTATATTTATAATAATCTTCACTATTTAATAGAACCAGAGCTCTTCAACTTGATCTTTTTCTTTACAATGTGTTATATCTTTTTGACCTTTTGCTTACTCATACACCTTTTTAAATAAACTTGTCAAGTTCCATAGAAACATGGCTGGAATTTGGATTAGAATTACATCTATAGGACAAGTGGAGGAGAACTGACAATTTTTTTAACTCGAGGTCATTCTTGATATGAAATATGTCCATTTATTTTGGTTATCTTTAATGGCCGTCAATAGCACTTTGTAATTTTTAGCGTCTAACAGTCTTACTTAGCTTTTGTTAGTCATTATTCCTGAGAACATTATATTTTTAGTGCAAAAGTAATTACATTTTCTAACTGTTGTTTCTTAGGTGCATAAAAATGCAATTAACTCTTGTCCAATAATGGTATCATATGCTACTACCCACTCCAGTGTTCTTGCCTGGAGAATCCCAAGGACAGTGGAGCCTGATGGGCTGCCGTCTATGGGGTCACACAGAGTCGGACACGACTGAAGCGACTTAGCAGTAGCAGCATGCTACTATAAAAGTGTATACATGTCAGTCACAGTAGTGTCTGATTCTTTGCGACCCCAGAGACTGTAACCCACCAGCTTCCTCTGTTCATGGAATTGTCCAGGCAAGAATACTGGAGAGGATTCCCATTCCCTTCTCCAGGGGATCTTCCCCACCCAGGGATCAAACCTGGGTCTCCTGCATTGTAGGTGGATTCTTTACCATTGGGAGCCACCAGAGAAGCCCCAGGCTCTTTATCAACCCATTAAATCCTCTCAACAACTCTATGAGGGGGAGATCTGTTAACCATAATCTCACTTTATTTCAGCAGTCAAACCACTGCATCAATCTGGCCACCGGAACCTGGAGTAAGGCAGAGTGTGTAGAAGCGAGAAGAGAGAAGTACAGCGATTGCACCTCTTACGGAGAAGAGAACCTGCCACAGAACAAAATGCTGTTGGTCTCCCGGTGCTTGATGAAGAAGAGGAAAGGGCGGTCTGCACAAAATTTCGGTTCCATTCTGCAGCACCGGGAGTTCCTGACCACGGCGGTGGCCCCGGCTGCCTCTGTGCCCTCCTCGTTGACCTCCACGAAGCACTTGTGTGCGACCTTGGACATGGGCACGTTCTTCTTAGCTGACATTCCGGAAAAGTCTGCCTTGGCTTCCTCGAAAGCATCAGTCATTCCTAAACTTCGAAGAAAAGCTTCCAAGTCATAACTCGCCTCCAGTTTTAATCTGGGAAGAAAAACTTTAACTTTCTCCTCAGTCAGCTTTTCTGGACTCGTCCAGGTTCTGAACTTCTCATATGTAAGTGCTTTTTCCACCTGAAATAATGAAGAGTTAAGTCTTAAAAGCTAGACGATAATAGCCTGGTACCCACCCACAAATTGGCTCATTAACCTCTCCCCCTCATGACCTGTGACTTGATACGGAGTTCTGTTCCAGGATAATCTACAGGATATTTCCTCTTACAAACACACCAAGATTTTCCCTCTATTTCTTTCACTTTCCCTGTTGTATGGATACAAGAGAGCAATAGCTAGGAAACACCTGAGACAAAGACGGGGTTTTATTTTGAACTATCGGGACCAAATTAACCAATTTATTGTATTTATGTAGATGATACCACTTTAATGGCAGAAAGTGAAGAGGAACTAAAGAGCCTCTTGATGAAGGTGAAAAAGGGGAGTGAAAAAGCTGGCTTAAAACTCAGCATTCGAAAACTAAGATCATGGCACCCAGTCTTATTATTTCATGGCAAATAGATGGGGAAACTGTCAGATTTCATTTTTCTGGGCTCCAAAATCAATGTGGACAGTGACTACAATCACGGAATTAAGACGCTTGCTACTTGGAAGAAGAGCTGTGACCAACCTAGACAGCAGAGACATCACTTTGCCAGCA
>SJYV01030546.1:1395481-1429562 GCA_006410875.1 Neotragus pygmaeus
AAGCGACTTAGCAGTAGCAGCATGCTACTATAAAAGTGTATACATGTCAGTCACAGTAGTGTCTGATTCTTTGCGACCCCAGAGACTGTAACCCACCAGCTTCCTCTGTTCATGGAATTGTCCAGGCAAGAATACTGGAGAGGATTCCCATTCCCTTCTCCAGGGGATCTTCCCCACCCAGGGATCAAACCTGGGTCTCCTGCATTGTAGGTGGATTCTTTACCATTGGGAGCCACCAGAGAAGCCCCAGGCTCTTTATCAACCCATTAAATCCTCTCAACAACTCTATGAGGGGGAGATCTGTTAACCATAATCTCACTTTATTTCAGCAGTCAAACCACTGCATCAATCTGGCCACCGGAACCTGGAGTAAGGCAGAGTGTGTAGAAGCGAGAAGAGAGAAGTACAGCGATTGCACCTCTTACGGAGAAGAGAACCTGCCACAGAACAAAATGCTGTTGGTCTCCCGGTGCTTGATGAAGAAGAGGAAAGGGCGGTCTGCACAAAATTTCGGTTCCATTCTGCAGCACCGGGAGTTCCTGACCACGGCGGTGGCCCCGGCTGCCTCTGTGCCCTCCTCGTTGACCTCCACGAAGCACTTGTGTGCGACCTTGGACATGGGCACGTTCTTCTTAGCTGACATTCCGGAAAAGTCTGCCTTGGCTTCCTCGAAAGCATCAGTCATTCCTAAACTTCGAAGAAAAGCTTCCAAGTCATAACTCGCCTCCAGTTTTAATCTGGGAAGAAAAACTTTAACTTTCTCCTCAGTCAGCTTTTCTGGACTCGTCCAGGTTCTGAACTTCTCATATGTAAGTGCTTTTTCCACCTGAAATAATGAAGAGTTAAGTCTTAAAAGCTAGACGATAATAGCCTGGTACCCACCCACAAATTGGCTCATTAACCTCTCCCCCTCATGACCTGTGACTTGATACGGAGTTCTGTTCCAGGATAATCTACAGGATATTTCCTCTTACAAACACACCAAGATTTTCCCTCTATTTCTTTCACTTTCCCTGTTGTATGGATACAAGAGAGCAATAGCTAGGAAACACCTGAGACAAAGACGGGGTTTTATTTTGAACTATCGGGACCAAATTAACCAATTTATTGTATTTATGTAGATGATACCACTTTAATGGCAGAAAGTGAAGAGGAACTAAAGAGCCTCTTGATGAAGGTGAAAAAGGGGAGTGAAAAAGCTGGCTTAAAACTCAGCATTCGAAAACTAAGATCATGGCACCCAGTCTTATTATTTCATGGCAAATAGATGGGGAAACTGTCAGATTTCATTTTTCTGGGCTCCAAAATCAATGTGGACAGTGACTACAATCACGGAATTAAGACGCTTGCTACTTGGAAGAAGAGCTGTGACCAACCTAGACAGCAGAGACATCACTTTGCCAGCAAACTACGTACAGTCAAAGCTATGGCTTTTCCAGTAGTCATGTATGGATGTGAGAGTTGGACCATTAAGAAGGCTGACTGCCAAAGAACTGACACTTTTGAACTGTGGTGTTGGGGAAGACTCTTAAGAGTCCCTTGGACTGCAAGGAGATCAAACCAATCAATCCTAGAGGAAATTAACCCTAAATATTCATTGGCAGGACTGATGTTGAAGCACTTTGGCCACCAAAGTATTGGAAGAGCTGGCTCATTGAAAAGACCCTAATGCAGGGAAAAATTGAGGGCAAGAGGATAAGGGGCCTACAGAGGATTAGATGGTTGGATGGCATCGCTAACTCAATGGACATGAGTTTTAGCAAACTCAGGGAGATAATGAAGGACAGGGAAGCCTGGCATGCTGCAGTTCCTGGGGCTGTAAGAGTTATACATGACTTAGCAACTGAACAACATCAAATGCAATATAGTACCGTGAGTTTGAGAAACTGTTGACCAAAGAGAAAAAAGCATGACTCAGAACTTGGCTGAATGAAAAAGGGAGAACTTCATGATTCTGGGGGAGGAGGGCAGGATGGGAAATTCCACAGGACTGTTGCTTCTGGCATCCTTGCTTGCCCTCTGCCTGTTCTGGGGGTAGCTTCGAACCCTCCCAGATCCAGCCTTCATTCTCGTTTATTAACAAGGAAAATATACAGAGGAGTATCTTTCCCCCACCAGCAGAAGTCCAAGTGAGAGCTCCTCTCCAGGGGCAGATGTTTGGATGTCAGTTCTGTTCCTAGACTCTCCTAATTTTCTTTTTTTGGGGGGGTGGGGAGCTTTTGAAAAAATTGAAATATATGTGATATAAAACATTGTGTAAATTTGACACATACATGTTAGTGTCATACATTTATATACTGAAATATAATTGCCATTGTAGCAATGATTAATACCTCATATTATATAAATATCATTTATTTTTTATTAATTTATTTTTAACTGGAGGATAATTGCCTTATAATGTAGCACTGGTTTCTGCCATTCATCAACATGAATCAGCCATACGTGTGTGTATATATGTATATATCCCTCCCTATTGAACCTCCCTCCCACCTCCCACCCTGTCCCAACCCTGTAGGTTGTCACAGAGCACCGGTTTGAGCTCCCCGCATCATAGAGCAAATTCCCAGTGGCTACCTACTCTAGCTACTTTACCTGTGGAAATGCGCATGTTTCCATGCTGCTCTCTCAGTTCATCCCACCCTCTCCTATCCCCACTGTGTCCACAGGTCTCTTCTCTATGTCTGCATCTCATTTTCTTAAAGTTGCCATGACAGATCTCTTCCTTGTCTTATGCCAGGAGGTTCCTGATTCAATAGAGAAGCCAAGGAAATCAGGCAGGCCCTATCCTCACAGGGGTAGGCTGGCGTGCACCGGTGGGCTGGAGCTAGCTTGCATCTTCTGCAAAAGTCAACTGTTAAACCCTTGGGAGCCTAAACTTGGCTGTGATGCAGGTATTTACACCACAGAAATCAGCAAACATTATAAATGAGGGCGTCCCCGACACCTCAGGAGCCAGATAGCCAGCATGCTGTCACTCCTGCACCTCCCACCTTATAAATTTACTTTCCCCCAACCTGAACTCTCTTTTCCTGTCATAGGAAAATGCCCTTTTCCTCCTGTCTAAGAAAAATTCCTCACCTGTACTTTAGACTCTTGCTTCTCAAAATTGGGTTTATGACCAACAGCATCTGTATCACTTGGAATCTTGTCAGAAATGCAAAATCTCAGGCCATAGGGTGAGGTAAAGTCGCTCAGTCGTGTCTGACTCTTTGCGAACCCGTGGACTGTAACCTACTAGGCTTCTCCATCCATGGGATTCTCCAGGCAAGAATACTGGAGTGGATTGCCATTTCCTTCTCCAGGGCATCTTCCCAACCCAGGGATCAAACCCAGGTCTCCTGCATTGAAGCCAGATGCTTTAACCTCTGAGGCACCAGGGTCATAATTCCCCTAAATCAGAATCCGCATTTTAACAGGATCCCATTAGATTAATATGCACATTAATGTTTGAGGAACACTGCTCAGAGCCATCTTTATCTTTTTCCTTTTATTTTGTTTAATAATTACTGGGCTCTCAACTAGCTCTTCCCTTCAGAATAAATAATAATGTTCTTATTTTTGGAACTCTCTTCTTCTATGCTTCATCAGAATTTGTTTATTCCAGCAATTCCAGTCCTAGGTGTACACTCAATGGAAATGCATACACATGTTCGCCAAAAGTTATGCAGTGGTGTTCATTTAGCACTCCTTAGAACCACCCTCTGGAGAAAGAAATGGCAACCCACTCCAGTATTCTTGCCTGGAGAATTTCACAGACAGAGGAGCCAGGCAGGCTACAGTCCATCGAAGAGTAGGACACAATTGAGCAACTATCACTCACTTACTCACTTAGCACAACCCTAAACTGGAAATGCCTCAAATGCAATCCAGTGGATGCACTTTTAAAAATGAGTTCAGACTACTTAGGATTGCCACAGGGAAGGATTGGGGGAAGAGATAGTTAGGGAGATTGGGGTGGACATGTAAACACTGCTAACATTTAAAACAGATAGCCAGCAAGGACCTAATGCAGAGCACAGGGAATTCTGCTCAACTGTACGGGGCAGCTGGATGGGAGGGGAGGTTGGGGGAGAATGGATGCACGCATAATATACATACATGGCTGAGTCCCTTCATTGTTCACTTGAAATTATTAAAGCATTGTTAATCAGCTATATCCCAATACAGAATAAAAAGTTTAAGAAAAACATGCGCAGGGTGGATCCATAGACACTCAGACTCAGCATCAAGGGCTTACCACAGCAAGATCCGTGTTCTCATCAGGCAGAAGGATGAGCATGCTCAGTTCAGCCCCCACATAGGGCAGCTCCAGGACCTGGGCAGGCACCTCCTCCACGTGCCCCATTTTAAACTTGGCTTGCTTGAACATCATCTGTACTGTCTTCTTCTCCTGATAAAAATATGAAACTAAAATCACATCACTGAAATATGAGCACAGGGTACTAAGAACTGGTATGTCTAATTCACAGAACCCTTGTTGTCATTCAGTCACTAAGTCATGTCTGACTCTTTACATCCCCATGGACTGTAGCCCACCAGGCTCCTCTGTCCATGGGATTCTCCAGGCAAGAATACTGGAGTGGGTTGCCATTTCCTTCTCCAAGAGATATTCCTGACCCGAGGTTGGTCCCATGTCTCCTGCATTGCAGGTGGATTTTTTCACCAGGGAAGCCCATGGAACATAACATATAGGTACATATAATTATTATTCTGTGTATTTATGCTGATTGATGCAAAATTTTCATTAGTACATAGCAGTGTTGAGTAATAACATTCCATTGTCCCAGCAGATCAAGTACTACCATGTGGGAGAGAAAAAAATTGATGAATAGAGACATAAAACTCTATATTATTCTCAGAAGAAATTGTGCTTTTTTCTCTTTTTAAAAGATAAGTAGAGTAGCACTCGCAGGGACCTTTTAATTAAAAAATTATTTCTCGAAGTTAAGAGGAAAATGAACTAATATTCAAGTCTTTGCACTGGAAGATTTATTTAGAAAAGGTATATAGGCCAGAGGGAGTTATACTTTTACTCTGAAAAGTTGCTCAATTATATAATTGGCACTATGGCCTTGCTTTTCTTGGAGGAAAAACCTTGATGAGATGTCCAGAGTCCACCATTTTTAAAGACTGCAACAAATGTATTCTGGGCATGTAAATTTTTGTGCAATATGCTATTATCAAGTGGATAGAGGTCAACTTCCAAGCTGAGAGTTATTGACCTCAGCCATTATCATATTCAAAAGTGAAAGGAGAAAAGTGTTTTTAAGTTAGGCATAGAAGTCTAAAAATCAACACACAGCATGATGACTATAGTTAATCATGGATTGATATTTAATAATATAATTAATATAATAATTATATATCATAGTATTAATAATTACTAATAATTAATAATATAACAATATGGAACGCTGAACATTTGCTAAGAGGGCAGATTTCAGGTGCTGTCATCAAGAAAATACATGGCAATTATGTGAACAAAAGATATTTTAATTAGCTTCACTGCAGTAATCATTTCACTGTGTATCTCAAATCCTCATCTTATACATCATAAATATGTAAAAATTTTTTATTTTTTAAAAAAAGATCCAAAAATAAATAAAAACAAAGCTGTCCTGAACATTTGCTAACACCTTTTTTTTCTTGTATTCTGAATTGTACAGCATGAATTCTAAAGCAATAAATAGGCATAGTCATCGCTGACAATTGCGAGAAAAACTCTAAATACACTCAATGATAGGATAATACAAAAGTAACTCCAAGGCTTAGAACAAATTTGCTTTCAATCCAAATAACATGACCAGAGACAAGTCGATTTGACCAAGGATCCAAAAACAAAAAGATCAATATTAACAATTATTTTGGTATTTCTCTTTCCCATTCCAATAAGAGACAACAGGGGACATGAAATTCATTCAGAAATAAATTAAAAATCAAGAAAGGGTAAAATAAATTATTTTTTCCATTCCTTCACAATCTTCAGAAAGTAGCAACATGTCTGCAAAATGTTTTCCTACCTGGTTAGTCTTAAAGGGCATTCCTCTTGTGTGCTTTCTGTCAAATTGCTCATTCCACTTGCCTTTGAAATAGATGGCATTCACCAGGACCAGCTTAGTCAGAGGACCGACTGTCCCAGCTCCCAGTATCTCTGATATCTTACCTGTAAAGAATATGAGAGAAAGTTACTGCTATTGGGGGAGAATAAACTTTTCTTTTACAAAAGTTCTCTCTCTTGATATTGAAAAAAGGCTGGAATTCTGCCGTTCTGGTTGCCTGAGGACGCAGGGGGATGGTGTTTCATGCGGGACACACACGCAGTGTAGTGTTTGTCTTTAAACAACAATCTTGAAGCAGAGACTAACACTAAGTTTAACCATTTTTCAGAAATCACCACTTCATAAGCCCAAGAAAAATATCAGATTGGCATTGGGGCTTCCCTGGTGGCTCAGACAATAAAGAATCTGCCCGCAATGCAGGAGATCCAGGTTCAATCCCTGGGTTGGGAAGATTCCCCCGGAGAAGGGAATGGATACTCGCTCCAGCATGCTTGCCTGGAGAATCCAATGGACAGAGGAGCCTGGAAGGCTACAATCCATGTCAGAATGGCATTACCTGCTTCAAAACCCAGCAAACATACACACAGGCTACTGGAAACAGCGTCAGAGTGGTCACACCGAGGAGATCACATCTGGGCAGTCTTGGCTCTGTCTCCCTTATAACACCACCTCTCCCAAAATGAAAACCGCTCACCTTCCGTCTTCTCCATCACCCAGTCGTTTATGTGTTTCCTGCATTCTTCAGTGTCTTCAGCAAAGGACAACTCCTCCAGGTCAGCCTGATAGAACTTCTGACAGGATTCTTTAAAAGCCTACAAATGCAGAATACCAAGGGTGGCCATATTCTACTTGGCAAAATTTCCTGAAAGTGTGAAAACATTTTTTCTTAACATGTTTCTGGCATAAATGCTTGTACAGTGCACTCTGTACTTTAAAACTCATTTGTGCGATTAATCAAAATGTACAGACCACTGGCACTGTGCCAGGTGCAGGACACCAGGGTAAAAACAAGACTTTGGACCTGAGGTGGCTCACAGTGTGCAGAGAGAGAAATATATATACATAGAGAGCTGCAAGATGTTTTTAGAATATGGACAGCGGCAGCTATGCACAAAACAGCCTGCGAACTTTCCTGTCAAACACTTAAACTCCATTTTGACCTTCTGTGTGATTTTTATCTCCTCCACTATGTGGTCTAACCATGTTTTACTCATTTCTGTATGACCAGAACAGAACAGAGTGTCCAAAACATCCTTATGGAATGATTGGAAGGCTTGAACTAGACTATCAAAAACTCTTCCAGGTCTTCTAAGAGTGGAATCTCTGTGTGTGTGTTTGTGTGTGTGTGTGGAATTAGGGAAAAAATTAGCAAGGGATAAGCCATGAAATGAAAGTTGGGGTCAAATCAGGAAGGGCATTACACGTAACACATTAAAATCCACAGGTAACTCACCTCACGAAAACTTGTTTTCTGATATAATGTGCCTGGCAATTGGCTCCCATCCTCCACCCATCTCCTGTCCTCAAACATTTTAGTTTCTAAGGAGGAAGGAAGATGCAGAGTGAAGAAGAACCCAAACGACCATGAAAAGTGGAGAATGATCCTCTGTGTCCTCAATATTCCCCAATTACAATATTCAAAAATCTGGCTGATATTAAAAAATGAACATCCATTAACCAGGAGATTCCTGGAATCACAAGTACTTACCCTAGAAAACATAACTAGCTGAAGGACTCAGAATCATCTTCAAGGATACTGAACACCAGAGCAGGCAGTCCGCTCTGGGTAGCACCCAACAGCAGCCAGGACAAGGTTATATTTGAGTCTTACATAATAATCCTTGGAACTGCCGACTGCTAGATGGCCAGACTTACCCTATCATTTCATTAATCTTAAAATAACATCCCTCTGTTTACTGTAGAGCACAATTTTTTGGATCTCACTTATTGAATAGTAGCAGACTTTTACTGGACTAGGGACCTTTGGAACTATACACTGCAGCAAATAGGAAATACTCAGATTCAAAATCTTATTTTTTAGAGACAGATTTTAATTTTAGAAAGATTATTCTAGAATTTATCAACAAAGGTCCATCTAGTCAAAGCTATGGTTTTTCCAGTAGTCATGTATGGATGTGAGAGTTGGACTATAAAGAAAGCTGAGCACCGAAGAATTGATGCTTTTGAGCTGTGGTGTTGGAGAAGACTCTTGAGAGTCCCTTGGACTGCAAGGAGATTCAACCAGTCCATCCTAAAGGAAATCAGTCCTGAATATTCATTGGAAGGACTGATGCTGAAGTTGAAACTCCAATACTTTAGCCACCTGATGTGAAGAACTGACTCACTGGAAAAGACCCTGATGCTGGGAAAGACTGAAGGTGGGAGGAGAAGGGGACGACAGAGGATGAGATGGTAGGATACCATCACTGACTCAATGGACATGAGTTTGAGTAAACTCCGGGAGTTGGTAATGGACAGGGAGACCTGGTGTGCTGCAGTCTATGGGGTCACAAAGTGTCGGCCACAACTGAGCAACTGAGCTGAATTGAATTCTATCAGTGGTATGCAAGGACCAGAGAGATCAGTTAGAAAACAATTAAAATAACAGTGTAGAAGGTGTGAGAACCTGGACACAGGTGGTGTCACGATGGTGATTCAGAAGAGAGGACCAATTTAAGAGACTTTGCATGGTCAGCTCCACAAAAAGTGCCCAGTAAAGATGAGACAAGGGTTAGGGGTTGTGGTCATTGAGATGGGGGTGGGGGAAAGGCAGGTGCGGATGCAGGAAGATGGACAAATTAAAATTGACATCTGGGAGTATGATATATCAGAAACAGTCATTGTTTAAAAGACACAGTTCAGAAGCAATCATAAAATTCTCAAATACAGAAGTATAATTCTAAGCACATTTTTAAGGCAGCACAACTATACTTTATTTCTGCTCTTCCATAATTTCTGTCTTATTTTCAGTGTCTTTTTTCATTGATGTGGGAGCACTACTTACTGGCAGGAAATCACATGTCTTTTCCCCAAAGAGTCTGTTGGCAGTTCTGAGCAGACACTGCGGGCTGGACGTGCTGACTTCCCTGAGGAGTGACTGGAAACCTCGGTGGACATCTCCACCTTCATTGAGACAAAGTGCCTGGTGATAGAAGACAAGAACACTGACTTTTAACATGCCATTTTCTCCCTCAAAGAGCTCTTCCCAAACAAATTTCTGCGCTGAAAATAACAAAGGATCCTATTTTAAACCACCCTAGATGGTTTGACCATCTAACACAGAGTTTCTCAACCTGGAAATATAGACTTTTGGGGCCACAAACCTGGGGGCTCAGTGGTAAAGAATACACCTGCCAATGCATAAGACATAGGAGAGGTGGGTTTGATCCCCGGGTTGGGAAGATCCCCTGGAGCAGGAAATGGCAGCCCACTCCAGTACTCTTGCCTGGGAAATCCAGTGGACAGAAATCCCAAGGTGGGCTACCGTCCATGGGGTCTCAAGAGTTGGACCCAACTTAGCAACTAAACCACCACCACCACTTTGCTGTGAGGCTGTCCAGCACACACTAGAATATTTAGCTGCACTTCTAGCCTCTGCCCACTAGATGTCAGCAGCACCTCTCAGGGATGACAACCAACACAGTCCAGACCCTGTCAACTGTCCCCGGGATGCCGAATCGCCCCCAGGTGGACAGCCCTGCTCTAGCAGGTTGATCTGCGCCAGAAGGCAGTGCTCAGGAGGGAGGCTGAACAGAAAAGACAGGGATGTGGAATGACCTCTAGGATACAAGAATGAGCAGAAATAGACATGAGAATGTTTCAACGGGAATTCCACATCAGTCCTCCAGTCTAGACGGGATTTAAATGTCAAATCAGAGTGAGAATTAAGGCTGTTCCCTTATCTCCCAACACCAGCCCAAAGCCCCCCTCCTCCAGGGAGCTGAAACAGCCACCAGGGACTCAACTGTGGCTGGGGACTGATTCTGAGGAGGGCCGGTGCACTCTGATATTCATGGAAATATGATGTGTATATGACAGTTTTCTGGGATTCTTTCACCAGGGAGTCTACTTCCCTAAGGCAATAGCCACTGCCTCCGTGGTGCATGCCTGTGTGCTCAGTCACTTGTCGTGTCCGACTCTTTGCGACTCCATGGACTCTCGCCCACCAGGCTCCCTTGTCCCAAGGCAAGAATATTGGAGTGGGTTGCCATTTCCTTCTCCAGGGGATCTTCCTGACCCAGGGAACTCCGTCTCCTACATCTCCTGCCTTGGCAGGCTGATTCTTTACCCACTGAGCCACCTGGAAAGCCCACTTCATTGATAGCTAAGGTCATATATAAAGCATGTCAGGTCAATCAGATTATATATTGATTGATTGATTACATATACATATATATATATATATATATAGCTGAGCTCTCTGTATATATTATATATATATATTATAATCTAATATATAGATAGATTATATCTTAAAAATTCCAGAAGTCCCCATTTGTGCCGCACTTTTTCCACTTATGCATAACCTTATACTAGAAACAACTCATTAAACAAAAAGTTCATTTACACAGTTGCATTTCCATTTGAAATATAACATTAGCAAAAGTTTAAAATTGAACAAAGTTGAAATTATTGGCTTTTTGTGGAAGAGAATTGTAGTTTCCCTTGCTCATCAAAGATGCAGCAAAGAACACTCAGCGTCTCCTATGAACACTAGCAGGAGATGTCTCTCACACATTTCTTTCCACTTTCAGGTCTGCATCCTTTCCACCACTCCAGTGCCCCTCCCAGCCTCACTGGCGTCCATCAGCAGGTGTGAGGCAGGAACAGAGCAGCCCTGTGAAAGCAGAGGAAGCCCCCATACCTGGGACATCTGGGCCGCCGTGTTTCCCTTAGCCCCCATTAAGACCATGGTCAGGACGGAGGAGAGACTCAGCGGAGAGAAGAATATGTTTTGCGAGTGGTCCTCTTCACCCAACATTTTTAGTAAGTTGATGGCAAAAGTGCCATTTGCTTCACAGAGAGCATCCATCGATGGAGGTCTGTATCAAAAGCCAAACACAGGCACGTTAGCCACGTCTTCCACTAATCACCTGCTCATTCGTGCCCCATCTGTGGACACTGGGTGTGGTCAGCGAAGTAGCTGCACCCTCAAACATGCGTGTCGAATCCCAGAAACCTGTGCTTGAGTCTGAATTAAGTATCTTGCGATGGAGAGCGTCACCAGGATCACCAGGTGAGCTCAGTGTAATCACAGGCTTCTTTTAAGAGGACAGCAAGGGACTTCCCTGGTGGTCCAGTGGTTAAGCTCTGGGCTCCCAATGCAGGGGGTTCAGGTTCGACCCCAGGTCAGAGAACAAGATCCCATGTGCCCAAACTAAGACTCGGCACAGCCAAATAAACCAATATTTTTTTTAAAAAAGCAGGCGGGTCAGAGGCAGAAAAGGAGATATGAGGATGGAAGCAAAGATCAGGATGACTTGGGGTCAGAAACCAAAGAACGCAGGCAGCCTCTAGGAGCTGCAAAATGCAAGAAACTGGACTCTGCCCTAGAGCCTCCAGAGAAAAAAAGTAGCTCTGCCAACCTCTTATAGACCTTTGACCTCCAGAAGTGTAAGATAAATCCCCTATTACTGATCGCCTCCCTCAGTTTTGTGTCTCTGGCATAATCTTTAAGCAACGTTCTGCGAGTTATTAACAATTTTCTATAAATAAAAATGTCATACATATTCTTACATAGTTGCATATATAGTTCAGTTCAGTTGCTCAGTCTTGTCCAATTCTTTGAGAAAATGCACAGCATGACATTAAGTTGTGAGTTAAGTTTTACTCAGGACCTCACTGAGGACCATAGTAAGGGGGATAGCCTCTCTGACATAGCTCCGAGAAGGCAGGCAGAAAAGGACGATTTGGGCTACAGAATGCCTGCAGTCAGCCATTCAGCTCAGTAAAAGGTCACTGCTAGTCACAAGGACCAGAGGGCACAGCTCGTGTTTTTAGTGCTTTGTGATGTAGCGGAAGATGCAAGAATCTCGGCTTATTAATTTTTTTTCCAGTGAAATCTCTAAGGAGCCTGTTTTCCCAAAGTACAGAGTGGCTTATCCTGTTTTTCATTCTGAATTTTGTTCAGGGTACCCTGGCAGCCAGTGACTGCAGCAGCTAAACACCTGATCCTCATAAAGCTGGATGGTGAGCAACCTTCTTTGTCATAGGAGCCAGGGTGAGGCTGGCCTAAGCTTATGCTGGTGAGTGAGTGTGCACATGCGTCTGCATGTGNCTCTTCCAGCTTGAACTTGGGAAGGTTTAACTGCATGTTGCCCAACTCCATCATGTTTGCACTAGTCTACTCAGCTTCTTGTAGGTGATCGCCCTTTCCAGCTGCAATTTGCAGCTGATGAAAAAAGAGTCAGCTAAGAAATAGAGGTTGAGTGAGACCTCTAGATATTACATAGATGAATTATAATCACTCCTATTACCAAAGGTAATAAAACACACACATTTGGAAGTTTTTTGTTTATAATGAGATCCTTAATACTGTTGACATATCATTTTGCAGATTAATAGTTCTCAGGATATAGGCTTAGTAGATTAGACCTTGAAATGAAAGTGCTTCTGTCATAATTTGCATGACAGCAACTACATACACAAATATATTAATATAAATATATATTTAGATGTCATCGACACAAAAACATATACTCTAGGACATATNCAGATTAATAGTTCTCAGGATATAGGCTTAGTAGATTAGACCTTGAAATGAAAGTGCTTCTGTCATAATTTGCATGACAGCAACTACATACACAAATATATTAATATAAATATATATTTAGATGTCATCGACACAAAAACATATACTCTAGGACATATTGTATGCCAGGGAACAAAAAATATATATTTTTATTAGTTTTTTAACTAGTTTAAAACTGGTTTATTAATTAATAAACTAATTTAATAGCTAACTTATTAAATTAGCTTTATTAACACAGCACACAATCCTTCAAAAACAAAATCTGAGATAAAATAAAATGTCTATAATTACACCAATATGAAACTAGTAGCTATAAATCATGGAAGTAAAGAAAGGAAAATCCTTCTATCTTAAGAGTAATAACTTTTTAAATAGTGATTTTGAAGCTGCTTTTTCTCTTGATATTTAAAATTTGAAACAATATATATGTATATACACATAGGTGTACATATATAGGCTACAAAGCAATGTTTGACTTTTTAAATAACACGTTTGTTTAAAGCACATGCTTTTGCTACTTTGAAGTTTTCTAGATCCAAATATTGCTATCAAAGAAACATATGTAAATGATGTGCATTAAGTGACAGTGTTTTCAGGTCAGGAATTTGCATTTTCTAAAAAAAGGCTTCTCTTATAATGATGTAACTCAAATAGTTTAATATTCACACTTGGTCTTATTTTTACCATCCTCTCAAATTTCACAAATTTTATGACACTATCTAGAAATCTTTCTAAACACTAGTAGAGCAGTGGAAGCAGAAATGTAAACAATCTGGCACACATGAAATTAGGCACAGGGCAAAGACAGACAGACCACTTATTACATGTGAATTGCTCAGAAATGTGGTCTGACCAAAATCAGGCTTAAGAGATATTTAACTTATGAATAACTTAATGACTTGAAGGTGCACTGATACAGACTATATCTTCTGAAGAGTGCTTACTTGATTAAAAAAAAAAAATGTTCTTTAAACAATGTTTTAGACTCTGTTTAATATTTTTAAATGTATGTCTAAGGCTCACTTAAACATAAAGTTAATGAAATACGTTCTACCAGAAGGAGGAAAAAGACCTATACTACCTGAAAGATTGTTATGATCAATCTACACAGCTTTGTTACTCATGATAAATATCTCTAGTTGTTGTTTGTGAGACTACCCAATGCTAAAGGTTTCTGTAGACTACTTAACCTTCCTGAGGAATAGTAACATCAACCTTACAAAGTTTTGTAAAACTTAAATGATAATTTGAAAATACAGTACCTGGGGCTGAAAGTACATTGTTTGCCTTCCTGTACAGCAATTAAAGAACTGGGAGATCGTGTCTTTATGTTTTTCCCAGGAGGGATAAACACTAGAACCATCTTCATGTCAGACAGATGTCTTTTTTTTAAAGTTATTTTTCCTTGTAAATAAATGTTCCCAGGTAGTTCTAGTGGTAAAGAACCTGCCTGCAAATGCAGGAAATATGAGACACAGGTTCGATCCCTGGGTCAGGAAGGTCCCCTGGCGAAGGAAATGACTAGTATTCTTGCCTGGAGAATCCTATGGGACGAGGAACTTGGTGGGTCCATGGCACAGAGTCACACATGACTAAAGCAACTTTGCTTGCATTTGCAAAATAGACAGTGACTCACAGAAAAAACAAATGTTACCAAAGGGGAGAGGAAAGGAGAGAGGTATGAGTAGACTGATCCCTTTACCTGATCCAGTCCACCAATGTTTTCTGGCAGTAGTATAAGCAGACTGAGGTCACGGCTCTCATAGTAGAGTTGAAGGCCTACGGCTTATGGGTTTTCTATGTAGAATACTTGAAGTTTTTCTCTCATGGACATCATTTGCACTGGTTTGCTTGTAGTCTGTAGAATGTATGCAGCAAAATCACTGGGGAGATCTCTCACCAAATTCTTAATTCTTAACATTGAGTCAAAGGTGGTGATCTTCTGCCAAATGCTGAATAAAATTATCCAAACCCTGCTTTCTGGAAATATGTGTTCTACTGGATAACATCATCAATAAATGATGTGGGAGTTTCTTTCTCTGACAGTATTATGGCATCCTCTATGAATCACAGCAAGCTGGATTCTACCAAACGCTTAAGAGTATGTAACTTTATGCAAACTCCAATTATTCAGAAACTAAGTTGCATTCCAGATTTAAACATTTGAGACAGTCTTTTAATATCATAAAACTGAAATTCACTAAGGGAATGAAAACACAAGCAATAAACTAGGAGCTAAGAATTGCAAAACACGTTTGATAAAGTACCAGTATCTAAAATTTGTGAAGAATTCTTAAAACTCACAATGATAAAGCAATGAACCCTACTTAAAAAATAGGCAAAAAATATGAACCGATACCTCACCAAAGGCAGACCTACAGCATAAGAAAAGGTGTTCAATCCTATGTGCTTCTCCAATGCATGAAAGTGAAAAGTCAAAGTGAAGTTGCTCCGTCGTGTCCAAGTCTTAGTGACCTCATGGACTGCAGCCTACCAGGCTCCTCCGTCCATGGGATTTTCTAGGCAAGAGTACTGGAGTGGGGTGCCATTGCCTTCTCCCTTATGTGCTGAGGGAATTGCAAATTAAAAGAGAAGATACCACTCCACAGCTAATAGAATGGCTAAAAGTTCAAAACTGGGATGACACAAACCTCTACTGAAGATGGAACTGACATTCTCTGCCATTGAGAATGCAAAGTGTTAGTTATACCCAATGGCAGTGCAGTGGTTTCTTACAAAGCTAAACACATCCTTACTATGTGATCTAGCAACTGTGATCCTGGGTGATCACCAAAATGAGTCAAAAACATGTTCACACAAAATTTTGCACACAAATGCTTACAGCAGCTTTAGAGTAACTACCAAAAGCTGGAAAGAACGAAAATGCCCTTCAGAAAGGTGAATGGGTAAACAAACTCTTACATCCATACAATGAGAGATTATTTAGCAATAAAGTGAAATGACCTGTCAAGCCACAAAAAGGCATGGAGGATGTTTAAGTACATATTGCTAAGTGGAAGAAGATGGTCCAAGAAGACTGCATACTATGCAATTCCAATTATATGGCATTCTGAAAAAGGCAAAACTATAGAGACAATAAAAAGATCAGCGGTTGCCAGAGACTTAGAGGGAAGGATGAATGTGTTGAGTACAGGGCATTTTTAGGAAAATGAAATCATTCTATATGATATTGTAATGATGGATACATGACATTATGAAATGTTAGTAAAGCTAATGGTAAATAAAAGTAAAACCCTGCAGTTCAGACATTGTAGTCTCGTTATTTATCCACTCTATGTGGAGCTAAACATCAATCACAAAGTCCTACCTTTCTGCTAAGGTAGTGGCCATGTGACCAGGGCTGTTCGTTCAGGATGCTCTGTGATGAAATGATTGTCTCAAGGATAAGTATATGAGTGGGACCAACCAGAGTCTTCTTTGGGAGCATTCTTTTAGAGCTAGCAGCCAAGACTCTCTCTCTATTAATAGTAGAGTTGTGAAGCTAGAATACAGGGCAGTCATAGTCCCTTGTCATATGGATAAATTTCATCTTTAATATTAGAGAATGAGAGCAATAATAATGGGTCAAGGGTAGGGGCAGAGAGAACAGATTATGTTTGAGACTCTAGAGGTCCCACTCCTGGTTCCTCTTAGTTGCTTTGATGTCATTTAGTCTCTTATTCATGGCCAACTCTTTTGCGACACCATGGGCTGTAGCCCGCCAGTGTCTTCTGTCCATGGGATTTCCCAGGCAAGAATACAGAAGTGAGTTGCCATTTTCTTCTCCAGAGGATCTTCTCGACCAGAGGATCAAACCCACATCTCCCACATTGGCAGGCAGGTTCTTTACCACTGTGCCATCAGGGAAGCTCTTGAGCTAACACTAATACAATTCTCATGTCACTGGAGCTAGTTTGGAATGCTTTTGCAGCTGAAAATTCCTAGTGATTTTATTAAGCCAAGTAACTATTCAGCTTATTTCTAGTTAGTCTGTTGGATTATAAATTCAGTCCCTTCTCCATCCTTATCCCACTGATTATCTAAAAACTGCCTATTGCACATAACCATATGGTTAGAATAATATGTCCTCAAGAGCACTGTTTAAGTGAGATCATCCACCCAGGACTAAAATGTTTGCACAAATTTTGACCAATCTGTTCCTTACCTAGGAATTTGGAATGTGACCTATCAAACTGGTCTCTAGAATGGAGGTTAGACTTCAAATTGAGAAGGATGGGAGAAACAGAGTTGAAAAGATAGAGAATCACTTCAGTTCAGTTCAGCCGCTCAGTCGTGTCCAACTCTTTGCGACCCCATGGACTACAGCATGCCAGGCCTCCCTGTCCATCACCAACTCCCAGAGTTTACTCAAACCCAAGTCTACTGAGTAGGTGATGCCATCCAACCATCTCATCCTCTGTTGTCCCCTTCTCTTCCTGCCCTCAATCTTTCCCAGCATCAGGGTCTTTTAAATGAGTCAGCTCTTCGCATCAGGTGGCCAAGGTATTGATAGAGAATGAATCCTGACAATATTTGTATCCTTGTTTCCACTCAGGTCCCAAGACCCAGCCCTTGGGTGTATCTATGACCTTCCGCTAACCTCCCTTGTTACTGAAGTAAATTCCTACTAGAAAAACAAGTGTTCTGTGTGCCAGCCTAGAGGGCAACCTTAAAGAAAGAGATGAGCTTTTACAATGTTTTCTATTTATTTTTCTTCTGGAAAAGTAAGAGTTTGGTATAAGATATTGCTAGTTTAGTAGAACAAGAACAGAACTAGTAACTGAAGAGTGTGGAATCTTGGTTCTGGCAGCCTTCTAACTGAAGCACAGCTCTAGTCACTTGGGGCTTCACCAATGGCTCGGTGGTAGAGCATCCGCCTGCCATGGCAGGAGACCCAGGTTCGATCCTTGGGTTGGGAAGATCCCCTGGAGGAGGAAATGGCTATCCACTCCAGTATTCTTGTTTGGAAAATCCCATAGAAAGGGGAGCCTGGCGGGCTACAGTCACAAAGTCTTTGTGGGGTCACAAAGAGCAATTAACACATGCACATACACAAATACTGGACATTAAAACACTGGACATTCTCTATTGACTAGAGAAACTGTAATGCAACCAAAATAAATAAAATTGAAATGAATCTAGTCACTTAGCCATGCTGCATTTCTAACCGGGGAAATAAATGCAGTAAATGCCTCACCTACACTACCATAGTTGCAGCAAAGGGTGAGTGATAAAATATGTGCATGGTCTATTTTCAGAGAGTAAAATAATGAAAGGATAATGTCCAGATGGGATGAAACTGAGGCTTTTAGGTCAGTCGTCCCTGCCTGAGTAAAGAGCCATAGTTTACAGGAACATATATTCAGATAGAATGAATTTAAAATAGAATATCATTTACAATATCTTATAAAATGCATACTGGTTACTAACAGGCTCCTACTTTGTTTATTTTGAAAGACTTTTCTGTGGCATTTTGGACGAAGAATTGATGTTCCCAGACTCCTTTAAAGTAAAGGGCATTCACTAGAACCATTCTGGTTGTAGGATCCACAGCATCATCAGGTAGGAGATTCAGGGTTTTTCCTGCAGGAGCAAAGGGACAGATTCCAAATGATATAGTTACATCCTGGTGAAATGCCACACTTATAAATAACTGATGATTTTGAAATACTATTGAGTGGTAACATACAAAGATTCAAACCAGGAAGTCAGTATTGATAGAATACTTTTAATATCAATAGATCTATTTAGATTTCTTCTTCTAATTTTTTTTTTTAATGTAGAGCATTTTTAAAGTTCTTACTGAATTTGTTACAATACTATTTCTGTTTTATGTTTTGTTTTTTTGGCCATAAGATCAAGTGAGATATTAGCTCCCCAACCAGGGATCAAACCCATACCTCATGTTTTGGAAGGCAAGATCCCAGCCCCACTAGACTGCCAGGGGCATCCCCCGTTTAAATTTCATCTGTTGTTTCAATAGTGTCCTTCTTTTCTAGACCAGAAATCAATCCAAGGGCTCAAGTTGCATTTAGCTATCATTTCCTCTTAGTCCTCTTTAATCTGAGGCAGTTCCTCATTCATTCTTTGTCTTTCATGACCTTTATACTTTTGGGGAAAAAAATGTAGAGTGCATAATTCTCGGTTCAGATTTGTGTGATGCTTCCTCAAGATAATATTTAGGTTATGCATTTGGGGGAGAATATTACTCCTGTGGGCTGAATTTTGTCCTCCCCCAAAGACACATTCATTCCTAACCCCCAGTCCCTGTAAATGCGATCTTATTTCAAAATAGGCTCTTTGCATATATAATCAAGTTAAAATGAAGTCATATACTGGATTAGGTTGGGGCTATAATTCAATGACTGATGTTCTTATAAAAGAAGGGAAATTCAGAACAGACACATGGACTGTGAAAACACAGAGACAAAGGAGAGCAAAAGAAGAAAACCACGTAGCAACAGAGGTAGAGATCAGAGAGATGCTTCTATAAGCCAAGGTTTGCCAGCAACCATGAGCGACTAGGAGAGCGGCATGGAATGGTTTCTCGCCTAAAACTTTTCAAAGGAGTAGAAGCCTAGTATGCCACAGTTCATGGGGTTGTGAAGAGTCAGACACAACTTAGCGACTGAACAACAACAGAGCCCTGTTAACACCTTAATTTCAGATGTGGAGCCTCCAGAATTGTGTTGTTGCATTGTTTCACACTAAGTCGTGTCTGACTCTTTGTGACCCCATGGACTGTAGCCCGCCAGGCTCCTGTGTCCATGCGATTTCCCAGGCAAGAATACTGGAGTGGGTTGTCATTCCTTCTTCAGGGGATCATCCCAACCCATGGATGGAACCTGCATGTCCTACATCTCCTGCATTGGCAGGCAGATTCTTTACCACTGAGTCACTAGGAAAGCACCAGAACTCTCAGATACTATATTTCCATTGGTTTAAACCACACAGTGTGTGGTCATTTGCTATGGCAGCCCTCGGATTTATGGCACATTTCCATCATCATAGGGCGATCCGGACAGCTCTGTGATCTGGTGAAATGGATTCTCTCATGCTCCTTGAGTGTGTCAGCCTATATGGGGAAGATGGCAAGACCCTTACGCAAACCAATCTTGTGAGCATGACAGTTACTCTCTACTCAGCTCTGAAAGGCTTTGCTGGGGTGAAAGACAGCACATGAGTCGTTCTCTGCCTTCCTATCCATAAGGCCTCCTCCTGTCTTCCGAGAACCAAGCAGGCAGAAGGTAGGAATTTGAGAGCTGAGATTTAGTTCAGCTCTGACACTATAGTTGCTTCCATTTTTAGTGGAAAAAACTTGCTTGTCAATGCAGGTAGACATAAGAGACATGGATTCGATCTCTGTATCAGGAAGATTCCCCTGGAGGAGGGTATGGCAACCCACTCCAGTATTCTTGCCTGGAGAAGCCCATGGACCAAGGAGCCTGGTGGGCAATAACCAAGAGGGTCGCAGAGTTGGACATGACTGAACTGACTTAGCACAGCTACTATGTTGAGTCTGTGTTGTGTATTTCAATGTGCTTTTGCCTGTACAATCACATTTGTTTCTCATATGATCTGGAACAATGCAAATAGTTTCCTTCTGTAAATACAGGTTAATCTATAATTCTCAAACCATACTCACATTTGGATAAATCCAAATCAGGCATAAGTTAAGGAAAACAGTCACTCCTGCCTCATCAGGGCTTCTGAGTCACTAGTTCAATGAAAAAAGAACTGAGAATTTAGGGCTGCCAGCTTCCTCAATTCACTTCAATAAACATTAATGTTCAGAGCAACTACCATAAGCAAAGCTGTTATGTGTTAGTGATTCAAAGCAGAAACTTGAAAAAGGTAGTAATATTGCGCTTGAGTCTTTGAATCTAGTTGGAAAGGTAGGGATTTCAATGAACAACCGAAGAATTGTTAATTTTAGGAGCAATGTGATGAGTGTCAAGATAAAGATTCCCAAAGGGGCTTTGAGGGCAAGTAGGAAGGCTCTTATCCCTGAGGGAGGCCCTGAGTTGTTATCCAGTGGACATAAAGGGGCTAGGAGTGGCAGGAGAGGGGACAGTTTCAGACTGCAGGGACACAGGAGTAGGTGTGTGGGGTTGTGAGATAGCACAGGAATCTTCCAGGATTCTGTGCTATTTAAAATTTCTGAGCATTAATTTTGAGTCAGAGAATGACTAGAGTTGAAGTGAAGAGACAGGCAAGACCCCTGAGGTAATGCTGAGTTTCTATGTCAGTTTAGGAAGTTAGGCTTCATCTTTTATTACAAGTCCAGGCAATTGACTATCTTGGTTTGTCCAGGACTAGACTTTCAGATACTAAAGTCAGGAAATCCCCAGGCAAGCTAAGGCAAAATTGTCACCAGAGCATAAAGTGTATCATGTTCCCAAGCTTGGGATATTAGTGGAATTGATGTGTGAGCAGCAGCTGTGCAGTGCTGGAGCAGCGAGCAGCCAAGAGAAGATACCACGCGTCCAAGCCTTGTCTAACTCAATGAAACTATGAGCAATTCTGTGTAGGGCCACCCAAAACAGATGGGTCATGGTGGAGAGTTCTGACAAATTGTGGTCCACTGAGAAGGGAATGGCAAACCACTTCAGTATTCTTGCCTTGAGAACACCTTGAACAGTATAAAAAGGCAAAAAGATATCACACTGAAAGATGGACTCTGCAGGTTGGTAGGTGCCCAATATGCTACTGGAGATCAGTGGAGAAGTAACTCCAGAAAGAATGAAGAAATGGAGCCAAAGCAAAAACAACACCCAGTTGTGGATGTGACTGGTGATGGAAGCAAGGTCTGATGCTGTAAAGAGCAATATTGCATAGGAACCTGGAATGTTAGGTCCATGAATCAGGGCAAATTGGAAGTGGTCAAACAGGGGTTTGACCAGAGTACAAGAGTGAACGTTGACATTTTAGGAATCAGAGAGCTAAAATGGACTGAAATGGATGAATTTAACTCAGATGACCATCATATCTACTACTGTGGGCAAGAATCCCTTAGAAGATATGGAGCAGCCATCATAGTCAACAAGAGTCTGAGATGTAGTACTTGGATGCAATCTCAAAAATGACAGAATGATCTCTCTTTGTTTCCAAGGCAAACAATTCAATATCACAGTAATCCTAGTCTATGCCCGGACCAGTAATCCTGAAGAAGCTCAAGTTGAATGGGTCTATGAAGACCTACCAAGACCTTCTAGAACTAACACCCCCAAAATATATCTTTTTCATTATAGGGGACTGAAATGCAAAAGTAGGAAGTCAAGAAACACCTGGAATAACAGGCAAATTTGGCCTTGGAGTACAGAATGAATCAAGACAAAGGCTAATAGAGTTTTGTCAAGAGAATGCACTGATCATAGCAAACACCCTCTTCCAACAACACAAGAGAAGACTCTACATGGACATAACCAGATGGTCAATACTGATATCAGATTGATTATATTCTCTGCAGGAAAAGATGGAGAAGCTCTATACAGCCAGCAAAAACAAGACTGGGAGCTGACTGTGGCTCAGATCATGAACTCCTTATTTCCAAATTCAGACTTAAACTGAAGAAAGTAGAGAAAACCACTAGACCATTCAGGTATGACATAAATGAAATCCCTTATGATTATAGAGTGGAAGTGACAGATTTAAGGGACTAGAGCTGATAGAGTGCCTAATGAACTATGGAATAAGGTTTGTGACATTGTACAGTAGACAGGGATCAAGACCATCACCATGGAAAAGAAATGGAAAAAAGCAAAATGGCTGTCTGAGAAGGCCTTACAAACAGCTGTGAAAAGAAGAGAAGTGAAAAGAAAAAGAGATAAAGAAGAATATTCCCATTTGAATGCAGAGTTCCAAAGAATAGCAAGGAGAGATAAGAAAGCCTTCCTCAGCGATCAATGCATAGAAATAAAGGAAAACAAAAGAATGGGAAAGACTAGAGATCCCTTCAAGAAAATTAGAGATGCCAAGGGAATATTTCATGCAAAGATGGTCTTGATAAAGGACAGAAATAGAATGGACCTAACAGAGAAGAAGATATTAAGAAAAAGTGGCAAGAATACACAGAGAAACTATACAAAAAAGATCTTCGTGACCCAGAAAACCATAATGGTGTGATCACTCGCCTAAGGCCAGACATCCTGGAATGTGAAGTCAAGTGAGCCTTAGAAAGCATCACTATAAACAAAGCTAATGGAGGTGATGGAATACCAGTTGAGCTATTTCAAATACTGAAAGATGATGCTGTGAAAGTGCTGCACTCAGCAAATTTGAAAAACTCAGCAGTGGCCACAGGACTGGAAAAGGTCAGTTTTCATTCCAATCACAAAGAAAAGCAATGCCAAGGAAGGCTAAACTACTGCACAATTGCACTCATCTCACACACTAGTCAATTAATGCTCAAAATTCTCCAAGCCAGGTTTCAGCAATATGTGAGCCATGAATTTACAGATGTTCAAGATGGTTTTAGAAAAGGCAGAGGAACCAGAGATCAAATTGTCAACATCCATTGGATAACCGAAAAAGCAAAAGAGTTCCAGAAAAAAAACATCTATTTCTGCTTTATTGACTATGCCAAAGCCTTTGACTGTGTGGATCACAATAAACTGTGGAAAATTCTGAAAGAGATGGGAATATCAGACCACGTGACCTGCCTCCCGAGAACCTATATTCAGGTCAGGAAACAACACTTAGAACTGNCATCAAGAGGCTTTTTAGCTCCTCTTCACTTTCTGCCATAAGGGTGGTGTCATCTGCATATCTGAGGTTATTGATATTTCTCCCAGCAATCTTGATTTCAGCTTGTGTTTCTTCTAGTCCAGCATTTCTCATAAGGTACTCTACATATAAGTTAAATAAGCACGGTGACAATACACAGCCTTGACGTACTCCTTTTCCTATTTGGAACCAGTTTGTTGTTCCATGTCCAGTTCTAACTGTTGCTGCCTGACCTGCATACAGGTTTCTCAAGAGGCAGGTCAGGTGGTCTGGTATTCCCATCTCTTTCAGAATTTTCCACAGTTTCTTGTGATCCACACAGTCAAAGGCTTTGGCATAGTCAATAAAGCAGAAATAGATGTTTCTCTGGAACTCTCTTACTTTTTCCATGATCCAGCGGATGTTGGCAATTTGATCTCTAGATCTACTTACTTGCATTACATTCAATGTGTCCATATTGGTTTGGGGGAGATCGGACAAGAAATTGTTTCACCTTCTCTAAAACCTCTTCCATAAAACCACAGACTAAATGTTATTCATGTTTTCCCCCAAACCTTCTCCAGACTCCTTTCCCACTTACCTCGTGTTTAAAATCTTTCGGGACTTTCCTGGCAGTCCACTGTTTAAGACCCTGCACTCCCACTGCAGGAAGCATGGGTTCAATCCATTATCAGGGAACAAAGGTCCCAGAGGCTGCACTGCACAGCCAAAAATAAATAGCTAATAAAATGGAATCTTTATATATTGATATACTAGCTTGTAGGAGACAGGAAGAATAAAAGAAAAGCAGGCCTCAGCAAGGGCCACAAAAGCAATTTATAATTATTGATTAAACTGGATGCCATAAGGCACGAGACTCTTGGAATACATCTAGAGGGAACAGTTCATAATCTTGAAAACAAGATACGTATAACCCTGGGGTCGGTACTGTTTCACAACTGGCATCTTCGAGTTATATGTTTTACATTTCTGGTGGAAAATCTATAGATAAAAATATTAGTCTTAGTTACTGATTTGTTATTGATTACTGTTTCCCAATTCAGTTCAGTTCAATTCAGTCGCTCAGTTGTGTCCGACTCTTTGCGACCCCATAAATTGCAGCCCGCCAGGCCTCCCTGTTCATCACCATCTCCCGGAGTTCACTCAGACTCACGTGCATCGAGTCCGTGATGCCATCCAGCCATCTCATCCTCGGTCGTCCCCTTCTCCTCCTGCCCCCAATCCCTCACAGCATCAGATTCTTTTCCAATGAGTCAACTACTTAACGGTTAATGGTCATTTCGTTCTTTGGCCCTTAAGACCATGTGAGTTATAGCTTAACTTCCCACATATTGTTTCATTCATGGCTGAAAGTATAACAAAGCTGGTTTGGACTCAGTTTCGGCACCTTCACCCGGGAGTGGTGTTGATCCCCTGATCCTAGCTTTTCTCTGAATTCTCGTGTCTCATTTCTCATTCTCCTGCCGTATTGCGCTTTTGGAAACGCTGGTTGTTGAGCCAGTCTCGACACTAGCTATGGGCTTACCAGGTGGCATTAGCGGGCCTTCCAGGTGGCACCAGTGGTAAAGAACCATCTGCCAATTCAGGAGACATAAGAGGTGCAGGTTTGATCCCTGGGCCAGAAAGATCCCCTGGAGGAGAACATGGCAACCCACTTCAGTATTATTTCCTGGAGAATCCCATGGATAGCGGAGCCTGGCAGGCTACAGTCCATGGGGTTGCCAAGAGTCGGACACAACTGAAGTGACTGAGCACAGCACACACATACTAGCTATACTGATAACATTTTGGTTTTGCATTGTTTTGATGACTATTTGGAGGGAACAAGGAAAGAGGTAATGTTATCCTAAGTCAACAATATAATACTATCAGCAGAATTTTGCTCATTTGTTTATTTGTTGTTAGTTGTGGCCTGCCTGGTGTATGTTTAGCAATATGCACCAATATTCCTACTGAGCATGAAGGAATAGGAGCTATATGAACGAAGAACAGGTGTAAAGGGAGAGTTTTGCTCTAGCTTTTGTTTTGTTTTTGCAATATTTGATGTTAAGATTGCAGGAATGTATTCAGTATTCAAAAATCTGTTAGAAGATAAAAAAAGAACTCTAGGTACATTAGTATTATTCAAATGGGAATCCAGAAGAAGAAAGGAAATAGGGTGGAGCCCAGACAATTGTGTGGATAATGGCTGCTTTATTCAGCCGTTGGTCAGGTAAGAAGACCACTGACTGGGTGCTTGGAGAACATCCATTTTTCACAGTTCTGGACTCTGCAGGTTTGAGATGAGGGTGCCAATGTGATTGGGCACTAGGTCAGGGCTCACTTCCTGGCTCACAGGGAGTGAGAGTCTTTTCCAATACCACAGCTCAAAAGCATCAGTTGTGATTTCATGGGTGGTGTGAAATGGAATATCTCCTGTCATTAGAAATTAAAGATGCCCCATCTACCTGTGATGCCCGCCTCCCAAAATATGAATATCTGGGCCCCATCTGTAAGCAGCAGACAAGGGAGGTCCCCACTATTTGCCACACAAAGAATTTAAGGCAATACAATGAATCTAAGAATGTCACAGTCCTTCACAGGTGGGCAGAGTCAAGTTATCTCTCTGAGGTAGACCATTATATATGCCTATAATAACAAAATCGACAATGTAAGGGTTAAAATCACAGAGCAGATTCATTGTGAATTCCAAATTAACCCTTCCCTGTTACATAAGAACACTAATTACATTCTGGGACACACCCTCATGACCAATTCTAATCCCAATTATCTCCCAAAGGGCCCCACTAAAAACAACATTACATCAGGGATTAGGGTTTCAACATCTGTGTTGGAGTGAGGGTAAAAAATATTCAGGTCATAGTGGTGGCTGAGAGTTTCCCAGAACTAAAGCAAGACACAGATTTCCAAATGGAAAACGTCTCCTGATGAATAAACTAAATTTTGAAAACCATTTTAAAGCACTTATAATGTGATAAAATATTAAGAACAGCATCAAAAGCAAAAATAAAATTATTAAAACTCCTAGAAGCAAAACTCCAGAGACATCACTTTGTCCACAAAGGTCCCTAGAGTCAAAGCTATGATTTTTCCAGAAGTCATGTATGGATATGAGAGTTGGACCATAAAGAAGATTGAGCACTGAAGAACTGATGCTTTTGAATTGTGGTGCTGGAGAAGACTTGAGAATCCCTTGGACTGCAAGGAGATTAAGCCAACCAATTGTAAGGAAAATCAACCCTGAATATTCATTGGAAGGACTGATGCTAAAGCTGAAGCTCCAATACTTTGGCCACTTGATGAGAAGAGCTGACTCATTGGAAAAGACCCTGATGCTGGGAAAGGGTTAAGAGCAGGAAAAGAGGGCAACAGAGGATAAGATGTTTGGATGGCATCACCTACTAGATGGACATGAGCTTGAGCAAACTCAGGGAGATGGTGAAGGACAGGGAAGCCCGGCATGCTGCTGTCCATGGAGTAGGAAAGAGTTGGACACAACTGATCACAACTTAGCAACTGAACAACAACAAAGTGTGAAGAATACTTTGAACCTAGAATTCTGTGCTCATGCTCTAATTCAGTAAGGAAGGTGATATGTATCTTAAGACTCAGAACCTCACAATGATTCAGAAAGTTACTACTTATTACCTTGCTGAATGAATTGATAATATATATTTTTTAAATGAATCTAAACATAAGTAGGAGAATGCAGGGAAGAACTTATAATTTTTAAGAATATCTGATTTCAAGGAAATGAACCATAATTTGAGCCTTAAAAAATTAACTGAATAATTTTCTGGGATGCTATGCTTGATCATCTGACAGTGAGACAGTTTTATTGCCAACTAAGAAAATAACTATAATCACTAGTATTTCTATGCTAAGCATTTGTCTAGTTTCTTGTTAGATATGAATTCATTCCACCATCAGAGCAAACTTATGAGAAAAGCACTGTTTTCTCTGGTTTACAACGAAAGAAAACTGAAGCATGAAGAAGCATCATTTCCAGCTCATAGTTAAGAGGACACATATGTGTTTGAACTGGGATTTGGGTGCAGTTAAGTCAAAGTCATGAGGCTGCCTCTTTAGCCACTATGCTCCAGTGGGTCACCCATCTCTGGCTTTCATCATAAAGAGTTCAAAGCCTGGAATGCATTTTCAGGATCCAGCCACACTTCTGCAGCCAGGTCAGACTCCCTAATCCTCAGATGTTCCTTAGTTCTCAAGACTTAAATTATGTTCTTCTCTGCTGCTGATCCACTCAAAAGTGTTCAGTGCTATTTGAAGCAAACACACTTAAAATAAGTGTGTTTGCTTATATTTATTCGACTTATATTTTCCTTCCACCCTTGTGCGCAGCTCGTCTCTACCCCTCTGAACTCTTTGTCAACTCACTCAGTGATTATGACCTTGATGCTATGTCTGCAACCACTACACTTGGTGTTTATTCCTGATGTCCTGACTTGAATACAGGGGTTCCCAAAGGACTCTGATCAAAACTATCATTTTGAGTTGTTATATGTTTTTCTGCTGTGAGAAGGCAGTTCTAATCAATTTTTCACACAACTCCACCCTACCCCCAACACTGGGGCCCCTTGCAAAGCAGATGGTTATTCCCTTGGCTCGTTTATTCTGTTTGCTTGGGTCTCACAGATGAGCGGTGATGACTGATTTCTGAGAAACAAGATAAGGAGGTCTTATAACCTAAAGACCTAGTAGAATGTAAACAAGCAAATGGTTTGTGAAAATAGGTTTATTTTCTATATTTTAGCAACCTTACATAAGTTACAGCCATGTGTATGCGATACATAATGTTAGACATTTGTTTAGAAATGCACACAATATATACCTTCCTGTTGTTAAATGCTTTCTTCTAGGTTTCTATTACAAAAGGTCATGGAAGACCACCTACTTATCCTTCATTATAAGAACAAATATATATGCATGCATGCTTAGTCAGTAAGTCATGTCTGACTTATTATAACCCCATGGACTGTAGCCTGCTAGGCTCCTCTGTCTATGGAATTTTCCAGGCAAGAACACTGAAGTGGGTGGCTATTTCCTTCTCCAGGGAATCTTCCTGACCCAGGGATCGAACTTGGGTATCCTGCATTGCAGGTGGATTCTCCATCCTCTGATCCACCAGGGAAGCCCACAAATACATATTTTTCCTTAGAAAGAAAAATAAGTGATAATTGGCTTCTGTAAATGTATCAACTATACTAGACAGTGACCATAATTTAAAAAAAAAACAGTATATAAAATAATAAATAATACAGTAAAAGTTAATGCTATAAAACAAACCAAGAGTAAGAAAGAACTAAATGAGATATCATCCCATTTTAGGAGGCCAAATGATTAACAGGGGGGTAATGTTATGATTCACAGATGTCACGCTATGTCTGTGCCATCTAGGTAGTGTGTAATAAAAGTTTTTCAGAAAAACAGCAACATGCAGAGAAGTTTTGGCACTTGCATAAATCCTGATGCTTACACTCATTTTACAAATTCCTGTGCAAAAACAGAAACTTCCAATTTAGGGTGAGGCAAATCTGCCCAAAAAGAGGATGCTCTTGGTTATCTTGTGCATGATAAGGAAGAGGAAAGGATGGTCTGCCACAAACTGTGGGCCTCCATGGCCTGTTCTCCCTGTCATGGTGGCCCCAGTGCCAGCAGCAGCCTCAGTGCCCTCCTCGTTCACTTCCACTGAAGCCTGATGGAACACTTCAGACAGAAACAGGTCATGCTTCCCCGACATGCCTGAGAAATTGGCTCGGCCCTGGCTGAAGGCATCGCCCATGCCCATCCTTGTGAGAATGGTCTTGAGTTCATAACGCTCTTCTAATTTGAACTCCGGGATGTACACCACCACGTCATCCTCAGCCATGGTGTCTTCACTGAGCCACTTGTTGAGTTTATCATAGGTGATCTCACTTTCCAGCTACGAATCCAAACATAAAAAAAACCCAATGAATGCTCTGCAGAGAAGGACAACAACCTCTAATGTTGACAACCAATGACTTCACTATATTTTAGGTAATATTAAAATTTAACAGATTGGTAAAAATTTTGCAAGAAGGTAGCATGTATGACATGTGTTTAAGACTGATGAATGACAGTGGGAAAGCTAGCACAGTTCCTCTCAAACCAGATCATATATTCAAACTGCACACCATTTCCTCAGGTGTTCAGTTCAGTTCAGTTCAGTCGCTCAGCCGTGTCCGGCTCTTTGCGACCCCTTGAATCGCAGCACACTAGGCTCCCCTGTCCATCACCACCTCCCGGAGTTGTAGGTATATGCAAGGGCTTCGAAGATGGCTCGGTGATAAAGAATCCACCTGCCAACGCAGATGGATTGAATAGGGAAGATCCCCTGGAGAAGGAAATGGCAACCCACTTCAGTAATCTTGACTGGGAAATCCCATGGACAGAGGAGCACGGTGGGCTATAGTCCAGGGAGTCTCAAAGTGTTGGACCTGACTTAGCAACTAAATAGCAACAACAGCAGCAGACATGTGCAAAGGTGAGTTTAGCCCCAGAAGTTTAAAACAATGGAAGTTGGGATTCTTACCAACTCCAAGCCTGTAGAGGATTCAGCAATTCCATCTGGGAGTAGCAGGACCATACTGACATTGCCAGCATATTGGAGTTCTAGAATCTGGACCTTCAGGTCTGCTATGTATCCAATGTTTAGCTTTTCATTCAGGAACATCATCTCTACTGATTTGCGATGAGTCTAAAGTAATTAAAAAGTAAAATATGAAAGTTGATGGTAAGATGTCAAAAGATTTACAATCAGACATAAATGAGAATGGGTTATGCTTTTATGTTAAAGAAATATGTTTTTCAAAATTAAAAATTTGTTTTAAAATTTGTTTAGAAATGTCAAAATATATTTTAAAAATAAAAATTTATTATTTGCAATTTCTCACAGAGATTCTGATCTATTTTGTTATTTTCAAGATAGTATCCATTAGTAATAAGATGAACAGTTATAATTATAATAATACTAAAACATTTGTTCAGTACCTACTAGGGGTCAAGAACTCTGCAAAATCTCACTGAATCTTTAAAACAACCTTTTGGGTTGGAAATTATCATACTAGTTTCACAAATCAAAAAATGAAATGCATGAACCACAAGTAACATCATAGTTGGTCAGTAGTAGAGCCTAAATGTGAGTCCAGATTGTGTAATTATAAAGCCCATGGTCTTCACCACTACTCATAAGGCCTCTCAGAAAATTACTGAGTGCTATTCAGTAACCCGAAAGAGTCAATAAACTACCCAGTGCACATCACTTATAACTACTAATAGCAAACCATGTATGGGTATCAATGAGTGGTCCCTAATTATTCCTTCTCTATTTTGTCAAAGGTCCTAAACTCTATGTTAAGAAAATTCAATTTGTTGTCATTGTTTCATACCGAGTTCACTCGGAAAGGATAAAGTCCCTTTAATTTCTTCTGAAATGGAGTCTTCCACCTTCCTTTGAAGTAAACAGCATTCACCAGGACCATCTTGGTGTCTACATCAACAGAACCTTCAGGTAGCAAGTTTTGGATTTTGCCTACAGAAAATATGATATATGTTTAGGTTTCATGGTTAACAGTTATGAAGTCATTATGATTTCTTGAGTCTTTTGAGTCACCATCAAGCTCAGTATCCACATTTTTCATACTTTGCAGAGATGCTAATAGTCACTTTCAAATTTTTCTCTTAATTTATTTAAACCATAAGTAAAACCAAGACCAAAATTTTCAGGTTTACAAAATTCAAGAGAAAATGAAGAAGTAATATAATTATGATTTAGAATTACTATCAGACTTGGAAAAATTTTTAAAGTTTGTTTTTTAAATTTATTTCCTTTGGCCACACTGTGCTGTATGCAGGATTTTATTTCCCTGACCAAGAATTGAACCTGCATCCCTTGCTTTGAGAGTGCAGAGTCTTAACCCCTGGACCACCAGAAAAGTCCCAGAAAGTTTTAAATTCCTGTTATACTATTTTCTCAAAGTTTTGTAGTTATATGAAGTTAGTTCATTCAGATGGGAGTGAAAAAGAGACTTAAGGAATATAATGGGCTTCCCTGGTGGCTCAGATGGTAAAGAATATGCCAGCAGTGCAGGAGCCCCGAGTTTGGTTCCTGGATGGTGAAGATCCCCTGGAGAAGAGAATGGGAACCCATTCCAGTATTCTTGCCTGGAGAATTTCAAGGGCAGAGGAGCCTGGTGGGCTGCAGTCCATGGGATCGCAAAGAGATGGACACAGTTTAGTGACTAACACTAACAAGGAATATAATAGTGCATTTCCCCAGTAAGTCACTAGGGCTTCTTCTAGATCTGGTCTAGACAGGCCATGGGCCTCACTGATTCACCCAAAAACAATGTTTTGGAAGTTGTGCTAGACCTACATAAGGAATGGCACAGATTCCATTAAGTAAGAAAGGAAGAATTGTCCTGGGGAGGCTTAGAATATTGGAGTGACATTCTAAATCAATAAAGTGCAATAAGTTCTAGAAGAGAGCTGAATAATGCAGAGAACTGTGACAACACAGAGAAGGGAGTGAATGATTGAGCCCAAAAAAGTTCCCAGAAATAATAATATCTGAGTGTGGTTTTTTTTTTTTTTTTTTAGTTTAAGAAACAGCCTATTTATAGTGACTACCTACTCTGCACAATTTCAACCACATTACTTTATTTAACCTCACAACCACTCTAGTAAGGAAGTATTGTTAGTGTCATTTTACATAAGCAGGAAATCAACCCTGAATATTCTTTGGAAAGATTGATGCTGAAACTGAAGCACCAATACTTTGGCCACCTGATGGGAAGAGTTGACTCATTGGAAAAGATCCTGATGCTGGAAAGATTGACAGCAAGAGGAGAAGGTGGTAACAGAGGATGAGACGGTTAGATGGCATCACTGGCTTAATGGACATCAGTTTGAGCAAACTACAGGAGATAGTGAAGGACAGGGAAGCCTGGCATCCTGCAATTCATGGGGTGGCAGAGTCAGACAAGACTTAGCAACTGAACAACAACACAAATGGACACTACAGTGAGATATTAATAACATTTCCAAGGTCACAGTGTTTGAAAGCCAGTCAGAATTCCACCATCTTCCATTTCTACTGACAGATACGGGAGTCAAGCGAAAAGGTTGCTGTGGTGTGACTAGTTTCAGTATAGTTATTCAATATCTTCATTCAATATACCATCTAGCAATTAAAATTCCTGGTTACTACTTGGAAATGGCAACCCACTCCAGTACTCTTGCTTAAAAACTTCCATGGATGGAGGAGGCTGGTGGGCTACAGTCCATGGGGTCACAAAGAGTTGAACACGACTGAGTAACTTCACTTCACTTGGAAGTCTGCTGGGACTTTATTTAACTTTGTGACACATAGTATTTGATCATAACAAGGAAAAAAGAAATGTTTCCTCAAATTACTATAAAAATCAGTCCAAATGACTATTTGGCATTTTTGCAATTCCACTGATTGATTTATAGCCATTCACCACAAATGCTTAGAAAGAAGAGAAATTCTTGCTGTTCTCAAAAAAGCAAAGCTTTCATGTGTCTCTTTAATTTTGCAATCCGCTTTGACTTTCATTTCTGTTAAATCTTCACTTTCTCTGCTTTATTTTTGTCAGTGGTGTGTCAGTCTTTTAAAACAGTAATTTAAAAATCTAGAAATGAAGAACTGAAGTAGGTCAACTATTTTTAGAGAAACAATAATATTTTTTTTCAATTCTACAGAACTTAATACAAGTTTTTCTATTATGGTAGCTAAGAAAGCAGGATAGCATACTATGGCTTGAAATAACGTTTTAAACATAGGATATAGGGATTTTCCTAGTAGTCCAGTGGCTAATATTCCATGCTCCCAATGCCAGGGGCCCAGATTCAATCCCTGGTGAGGGAACTATATTTCACATGCCACAACTGCGACCTATCACAGCCAAATAAAAACGTATTTAAAAGTAAATAAATCAACATAGGAGATAAGTGAAAATATGTTTTTTGCATTAAGTTATCAAACTCTTTGAGCATTAAATTGAAGAATTCGAGAATTAGACTAAGGCTCAGAAGAAGAGGGAACCCCAGATGTACCACTAACAGATAGTAGCATCTTGGATGAGTCATTTAAGAACTGAGGACATGTGTAACCAAGGTAGAAATAGCTTAGATGATCAATGAGAGATAAAGCAGGGACTGAAAGAAATTGACAACATACTGACTCTGAATGGTACAATAGAATATAGAGTTAAAATTTTATGATCTCTCCTTTTTCCATTGCTGATATTCTCACACCAATTACTCAGTTGACAACTGTGCCTGTCTTTGTTCTTTGCTTTTGTCCATAGTGAACATAAAGTCACAATTATTTCAATACTGATATTTCCTATGTTAGAAAAGATCTGCCTCTTATATTCTATTATAAGGTAATAATCCAAAACCAGATTATTGAACTACTGAATATAAATCCTCTATTAGGATGCCTCCGTTTTTTTTTTTTTTTTTTTTTTTTTTCTCTTTA
>SJYV01030546.1:1430273-1446606 GCA_006410875.1 Neotragus pygmaeus
AAAAAAAAAAAAAAAAAATCGGAGTTTTCTACCTGGAAAGAAGAGCAGAAACTATTTCCCTGGTTTTACCTTTAGTTTGGGTCTTGACCCAGGAATTAATCTTTTTTCTGGTATCTTCTGCACATTCTAGGAAGTCCACGGCCTGGGGTTCTGTAGAGTAATATTTCTTGGAGAGTTGCATGTATTCCTTTAAAGTGAAAACAATAATGATAAAGGTTACATAGAATATACATCCAACAAGTGAAAGTGAAAGTGTTAGTCACTCAGTCGCGTCTGACTCTGTGACTCCATGGACTGTGGACCACCACTCTCCATCTGTCCATGAACTTCTCCAGGCAGGAATTCTAGAATGGGTTGCCATGCCCTTCTCCTGGATACCCCACAAGCCATGGTGTAATTGTAAATTATAGGCTTCCTGTTAAGATTGGGGGCCTGAAGAATGGGTAGCGGGGTGGCTGGGGGGCTGATTATGCGCCCTCTTGACCGCCCCCCACCCCAATCCAGTCCCGACTGCATTTGTTCTGCATGCTGTGCATTATGAACAGAGTACAGAAGGAGAAGTNATTTCTTTGTAAGGAATGATGCTGAAGCTGAAACTCCAGTACTTTGGCCATCTCATGCGAAGAGTTGACTCATTGGCAAAGACTCTGATGCTGGGAGGGATTGGGGGCAGGAGGAGAAGGGGACGACCGAGGATGAGATGGCTGGATGTCATCACGGACTCAATGGATGTGAGTCTGAGTGAACTCTGAGAGATGGTAATGAACAGGGAGGCCTGGCATGCTGCGATTCATGGGGTCACAAAGAGTCGGACACGACTGAGCAACTGAACTGAACTGAACTGATGCAGTGATATAGCCTCAGTCACTCTCTGGTGAACCACTGGCAGTCAGGATGGACAATCCCTCGATCTGGAGCTTCTATATGATGCATGGGTGTGTGTGTGCATGTGTGTGTTAAGTCGCTTCAGTTGTGTCCGACTCTTGGCAGCTCTATTGACTGCGACCAGCCTTCTCTGTCCATGGGATTTTCCAGGCAAAAATGCTGGAATGGGTTGCCATGCCCTCCTCCAGAGCATCTTCCCATGCCCTCCTCCAGGGGATCTTCCCATGCCCTCTTCCAGGGGATCTGACCCAGGGACTGAACCAACATCTCTTAGGTCTCCTGCACTGGAAGGCGGGGTTCTTTACCACTAGTGCTTCCTGAGAAGCCTTGAGATTTTCCTGACCCAGGGATCAAACCTGTGTCTCCTGCATTGGCAGGTTTTTTACCAGACCCAGTAACTGCATCTAAAACATCCATCCAGACCCCATGTCTCTGGAGTGGGGACAATGGACATAAACTAGTTGGAGTTGTGCTTGGGTGTCAACACCAGCACCCAGATGAGAAGAGCAGAAACATTTCCTGGATACTTCACTTAGTAACTTGTGAGCGATTTAACAGCAAACAGTTCACCCATAATAATCTCCATATCATTGCTCTTAATTATTCTACTAATGTAAAACTTTATTTTTGTAGGAAAAGAATATCCTGGGGAAGCCACTAATTGCTGCCAGTTGGCAAACTAGGGAAAACATGAAGCCAGGAAAGTGTAAGTTACAATTTGTCATAATTCCAGGCTCTATATGCAGACAGACATGGAAAATGTGGGCAATTAAGCAATTGAGGCAAAACCTTATCTATCTTTCTTTTTATTTGAGCTTCTGGCCAAGATAAACTTGAAAGAAAGAGTGTATGGGCTTGTAAAAATGAATCAGAGGGTGGGGCTAAGAGAAGGATGGTGCTAAAATTGCTAAAAATTACTCCTACAGTTCAGAGTTAATTAACCTAGCCACAATCTCTTACTAAAGGAATCCACTGCCAATTCTGCTCTAGTAGAAGAAAACAAGGTATTGTAAATATGTCTCTGTTTAAAATATTTGTTAATGTTTTCTTTCTTCATTGAAGTGCCTAGCTAAAAAACAAGTTACCAAGACTTCCACAGAACAGAAATGATAGTTGAAGGCCATCCCCCAAGAATTCTGTGCAAGTCTGAGAGATTTAACCCTGAGCTGGTTCAAAGGTTGTACTGGAAAAAGACTAAGCAGGAGAGCACCTTCATTTCCAAAGATGTGAGAGAGATGGTTTTGCCATGAATTGTTAAACTATGAATGATGTTTTCTCCAGTCACATTTTTGGATTTGCTACCTTTGTATCTGTCAACAGGGGCAAAAAGAAATAGGATAGTCTCAGAATGATTGAACCAAAACCCTTCTACCCCTTCAAAAGACTGGACTTGGCAACATAAACTTGATCTCACTCATTTGTGTAGGGAACTATTGATTTGACTCTACCCACTACCCCTACCCAGCTTCAAGTCTTGGCCACCATTCCAGGGGCCATTAACTTTCCTGTCTCTCATGAAATAATCTAAGCTCCTAACCTTACACTACATGCTTATCAGAAACCCTGCCAGACTATTAATTCCCATATAAATGGCTTTAGGTAAACTTAGAAGTGCTGGGAGTGTGGAGAGTTTATTTTCTGATATGCATGGCTCCACCAGGTAGGTGGTATTAGCACTGCTGGAAGGTCAGGAGGCCTTGAATATCCTCTCATGGAAAAGGGGGGAGAGTCCTTCCTGCTCCCTCCTCCAGCTCACCATCATCCCTCCTTTTTGCCTCCTCCTGCTTATCCTCTTTCATCACCCAATCCCTCGCTTTTACCATAAAATCTTAAAAGCAATAAAATATAATGACAAAAGCATTTGCATTTAGGTTCCAGAGCTGGGCATTGCGATGATAGCTCTGCTATTAGATAACTATGCATGTTAATCAGCACATTGAACCTCTCTGGGCCTTAGTTTCCTAGCAGATAAAATGAGGCAATTTGATTAGAAGTAATGGAAGATTCTTTCCAATTCTGATTTGTTGGGAATATGTGTATCTATCATGAGACATTTTGATGAATGCTACTATCCTTTTCTTATTTCTATATTTCTTTAGTTAAGCCCCTTTACAGACTGAGATTCTGCATACATGTGTTATTTATAGGTATGTACTGATATGTGGGCTTCCCTGATAGCTCAGTTGGTAAAGAATCTGTCTACAATGCAGGAGACCCCAGTTTGATTCCTGGGTTGGGAAGATCCCCTGGAGAAGGGAATGGCTACCCACTCTAGTATCCTGGCCTAGAGCATTTCCTGGACTTTAAAGGAAATCAGTCCTGAATGTTCATCGGAAGGACAGATGCTGAAGCTGAAACTCCAATACTTTGGCCACCTGATGGGAAGAATCGACTCATTGGAAAAGACCTTGATGATGGGAAAGATTGAAGGTGGGAGGAGAAGGGGACAAGAGGATGAGATGGTTGAATGGCATCATCAACTTTATGGACATGAGTTTTAGTAAACTCCGGGAGTCGGTGATGGACAGGAAAGCCTGGTGTGCTGTAGTCCATGGGGTCACAAAGAGTTGGACATGACTGAGTGACTGAATTGAACTGAACTGATACTGATATATGGAGTAGTAAATGGCAACCCACTGCAGTATTCTTATCTGGAAAATTCCATGGACAGAGGAGCCTGGTGGACTACAATCCATGGGGTCACAAAGAGTCAGTCTGGGCAACTAAGCATGCATACCGATATATCTATATACCTCCTGAAAACTGCAGAAGAGCAATTCATTCTGAAAAGGGAACATTTGACTTCTCACCTAGACTTTAGTCTTTACTTATAATTTCCCCTGAAAAGATCACTCTCCATCCCTTGAATGGATAAATTATTTCATGAGAATTTCATCCCCAAATTCAGCATCTTTCAGAAAGCACTTTTCACTACTGGCTTAGCACTTTGGTACTTTTATTTTTAAAGGCAAGAATTGTTCTTCTTGTATGTTCTGGGCTGCATCTGATATACTAATGATGATATTAATAAGACAGTTAATGAAGCTGAAGATAACTGGCTATTAATTTCCACAAGAAATTAAATTTCATCAGAGAGAATTATCATTTTCAGGGATTTGTTACAAGTATCTAAACTCTAGAATAATCATAAATCATAAGTAGAAAGATATAAGTCCTCAGCCCTAAAATAGTAATTTCTCCTCTCTTCCCTTCAAGGTGATTATGCTTTGGCCATGGAGCCAAGCATTTTCCATTTTCCATTTTCCAAAAAATCCATGAGTTCTTAAAAGATAAAGCATAGGGGACTTTCCTGGTGGTCTAGTGGCTAAGACTCCCTGCTCCGAAAGCAGAGGACCTGAGTTTGATGCCTGTTCAGGGAACTAGATCCCACATGCCTCAACCAAAGACCCTACATGCCACAAATAAGACCCAGTACAGCCAAATAAAAAAGAAACTGAAAAGTAAACGATAAAGCTTAATATATAGGCAGTAAACAAAGCATCGTTTAAATGGACATAGCTATAAAGAAAACAGGGAGCTTATCTCCAACATGGCACTGGATCTTTCAGGAGAAAGTGCTTATATTCACTTTGACACTTTGTAAATTTCAAACGTTTTATGAGGGTGTAGAGTTATTACAAAACTAGAGTTGTTGCTCTTTTTATTAAAATACGTTAGCCTAGAATTATCTTCAGCTTCTTCAATAAGTAAGTGATGATGATGCTTCCATATTATCATCTAGAGATGATTTAGGAGTTGAGAAGCTGTTTGGTTAAGGGTAAGCCTATGACTAGGAAGGGTTTCAACAGTTTTCACTGTTAATTCAAGTCATGATAAAATCAAGACATTGTCTGCACATGTCTCTTCCTTGATTCAACCATTTAACTAGAAAGATCTGACTTTTCTAAAGTTCTCATTCTAGGTTTCTCAGAGGGCCAGATGATATCAGTGCAAGACCAAGTCCTACACAACCGTGGCCCTAACGGGAATCTCTAGACCTAGGAATTTGGCTTATTTTAAATTATTTAATCAGTTTGAGAAATTATTTGGCTATAAAATGATAATAGTTTGAACTCACTATTTCTTTGATAGCGATTCAGTCTTAAAAAACTTAAATGAAAATATCAGAGTGATTAGAGGTGAAATTTACAAGCTGAATACCATATTTTTAAAATATGAGAAAACTTGAGTTCCTCTGTTCATTAAGATTGGTTTCAGTGAGTAAGAATAAATACAAGAGAGTACTGACTTTTCTACTTCTCTATAAACATTTCCACTAAACTGAAAAATTTCAGGTGTAAATAGATTTTTAAAAATGGTGACTAGAACCCAAACTATTAACACTCTAAATAAAAAATAAGTATTTGTAAGTTTCTATTTTGTGGAAAGTCCTGAACTGGGTGCTAGTTGATGCACAAAGAAGAGTAAGGAAATTTTGCTCTCTGGAAATTTATCTTAGAGTTGAAAAGATATAAATATATAAAAACAGAACTAGCAGCGTGATGAGTGCCAAGCAAGTGGTGAAATTTACTTTATGGGACTTTGGAGGCAGACATGCTCCTGTGAACCCCCAAGTTCAGAAAAAGCTTCCAGAGGAAAAGATCTGAAGCAAAGTTGGGTTTCAACTTCTTATAAAGGAGGATAAAGGCTCTCTCCAGGAACCAGGATATCACTTATCAAGGTGTGAACAAATAAGGTTAAAAAGTATGAAAACAGAGGTAAAAGATAAGTGAGAAAGAGTACAAAGTAAAAAATGTGTACAACTATTCCTCATTTACTGGTAAATTCAGCAGGTATGTATTGTATTAAAAAGAAGCACTTGGCTGATTCTACTACCATTTATATTCTGGCTTTTTCAACAGGGAGCCACTAACTGACCAGGAGCCAGGTGTTCTCTCAGGAGTATCAGCTGTAGAATTTGAGAGAGTTCTCTTAAACTCTCTGGACTTCAGTTTTCTAATATATAAAATAATACTGGAATTATGTTCATTCAGTTCTTATGAGTATGGATAAAAGATACACAGATTATTGTTGGTGGTGTTTAGTTGCTAAATTGTGTTCAACTCTTTGTGATCCATGGAATGTAGCCCACCAGACTCCTCTGTCCGTGGGATTTCCCAGGCAAGAATGCTGAAATAGGTTGACATTTCTTTCTCTGGGGGATCTTCCTGCTTCAAGGATTGAACCCATGTGTCTTGCATTGGTAGGCCAATTGTTTACCACTGAGCCACCGGGGAAGCCCCATATAGATTTTACATTGGATAATACATTCTTTGGTCATTTCAATGAAGTGTGATAAAAAAGATAATTGTGTAAGCCAAAAAAAAATCCATGTACTAAAATAAAATAAATGGAAAGGATTATTAACACAATCTTTAACTGCTTTATTTTTCTTAGATCTCCGCATTAGACTCTCTAGCAAAATCTATCAACCGATTTGCTCTGGAGTTTGGCAAAAAGCTAGCTGAATCTGCTGAGGGTAAAAATAGCTTCTTTTCTTCCCGGGGCATCTCAGCTTCCTTGGCCATGGTGTATTTAGGCACCAAAGGGACCACTGCAACCCAAATGGCCTANAAAAGTCACTATTCTACATGCTCAAAGTATATCAGTGAATAAAAAAAGACAAATTACACTTACTTAGAATTTAGCTGAGGGGAATAAATAAAATGCATTAAAAAGAAGGTAATTCTAAGACCTTCCTGCCCCTTCATGGGTCATAGCCTTGTCGTGGAAATGGGTCTTGCATAAGCCATGAGCTATGAGCCATGACATTTAGGGCCACCCAAAATGGACAGGTCATTTGAAATGTTCTGGCAAAATGTGATCCACTGAAGGAGGAAATGGGAAACCATGCCAGTAATCTTGCTGCCAGAACCCCAGAAGCAGTATAAAAAACCAAAAATATATTACACTGGAAGACAAGACTCTCAGATCAGATAGTTTCCAATATACTACTTGGGAAGAACAGAGGGCAATAAATTTTAGCTCCACAAGGAGTGAAACAGCTGGGCAAAAGCCTAACAACATTAAAAATGCTGACATTAAATTTAAAAAGTGTTCCCAGGAACAAAAGCTATGACGAATGTAGACAGCATGTTAAAAAGCAGAGACATCTCTTTGCCGACAAAGTTCCATACAATCAAGGCTAGAATTTTTCTGGGAGAAATATCAATAACTTCATATATGCAGATGAAACCACCCTTATGGTGAAAAAAAGAAGAGGTACTAAGGAGCCTCTTAATGAAGGTGAAAGAGACGAGTGAAAAATTTGGCTTAAAACTTAACATTCTAAAAATGAAGATCATGGCATACACACCATCACATCATGGCAAATAGATCAGAAACAATGGAAATAGTGACAGACTTTATCTCCTTGGGCTCCGAAANGTACTAAGGAGCCTCTTAATGAAGGTGAAAGAGACGAGTGAAAAATTTGGCTTAAAACTTAACATTCTAAAAATGAAGATCATGGCATACACACCATCACATCATGGCAAATAGATCAGAAACAATGGAAATAGTGACAGACTTTATCTCCTTGGGCTCCGAAATCACTGCAGGTATTGACTGCAGCCATGAACTTAAAAAAAACACTTGCTTCTCGAAAGAAAAGCTCTGACAAAACTAGACAGAATATTAAAAAGCAAAGACATAGTAACTAATAAAGGTTCATATAGTCAAAGCGATGCTTTTACCAGTAGTCATGTGTAGATGTCAGAACTGGGTGATAAAGTAGCCTGAGTGTTGAAGAATTGATGCTTTTGAACTGTGGTGTTGGAGAAGATTCCTGAGAGTCCCTTGGACTGTATGATAAAACAAGTCAATCCTAAAGGAAATCAACTCTGAACATTCATGGGAAGGACTGATGCTGAAGCTGAGGCTCCAGTACTTTGGCCACCTGATGCGAAGAACTGACTCGTTGTAAGAGAACTTGATGTTGGGAAAGATTGAAGACTGAAGGAGAAGGGGACGACAGAGAATGAGACGGTTGGATGGCATCACTGCCTCGAAAGACATGAGTTTCAGCAAGCTTTGAGAGTTGCTGATGGACAGGGAAGCCTGGCTTGCTGCAGTCCCTGGGGCAGCAAAGAGTTGGACCTGACTGAGCAATTGAACTGCTGAAAAAGTAGTGATATTGAGTATCTTTATATATTTTTAGTGGCCATCTGTATGTCTTCTTTTGAGGAATGTTTATTTAGATCATCAGTCCTTTTTTGCCCTACATGTGTTCTTTGTATGTGTTAGAAATTATCTTATCAATCACTTTATTTGCAAATATTTTCTAGCACTCTCTGGTTTGTTTTTTCAATTTGTTTATGATTTCCTTTGCTTTGCAAAAGATTTTAAGTTTAATTAGGTCCCATTTGCCTGTTTTCTTTTATTTTCATTACTCTAGAAGACATATATAAATGTATATATTGCTGCAATGTATGTTCTACCTATGTTTTACTCTAAGAGCTTTATTGTATATAGTCTTATACATAGATCTTTGATCCAATTTGAATTTTTTATATGATATTAGAAATTATTCTAATTTTTTTCTTTTACATACAGTTGTCCAGTTTTCCAAGCACCACTTGTTGACGATACTGTCTTTTATCCACTATATAGTCTTGCCTTCTTTGTCATAGATTAATTGGCACTAAGTATGTGGGTTTATTTCTGGGTTCCCATCCTGTGTTATTGATCTAAATGTCTGTTTTTCTGCCAGTGTTATATAGTTTTGATGACTCTGGCTTTGTAGCATTGTTGGAAGTCAGCAAGCTTGATTACCTCAGCCCATTTTTCTCTCTCAATATTGATTTGTTTATTTGGGGTCTTTTCTACTTAAAACAAATTGTTAAAAAAATTTTGTTCTAGTTTTGAAAAAAAAAAACTCATTAGTAATTTGGTAGAGATCTCTTTGAATCTGTAGATTACTTTGGGTAGTACAGTCATTTTGACAGTATTGAGCCTTCTAATTAAAAATCATGTTATATTTCTCCATCTGTATCATTTTTGATTTCTTTCATCAGTATCTTAGAGTTTTCTATTGATTTTTTGCCTCCATTAGGTAAGGTTTACCTAGGCGGTTTTTTTTTTTTTTTTTTTNAGCCTTCTAATTAAAAATCATGTTATATTTCTCCATCTGTATCATTTTTTATTTCTTTCATCAGTATCTTAGAGTTTTCTATTGATTTTTTGCCTCCATTAGGTAAGGTTTTTTTTTTTTTTTGGATGTGATAGTAAATAGAATGGTTACCTTAATTTTGTTCAGATTTTTAATTTTTAGTGGATAGGAATGCAAGAGAAATCTGTGTATTAATTCTGTATCCTGAAACTTTACTAAATTCATTGATTAGCTCTTTTATTTTTATGAAAGTGTCTTTAGAATTTTCTACGTATGTTATTAAATTTCCCATGTGGTGCTAGGGCTAAAGAGCCTGCCTGCCAATGCAGGAGATGTAAGAGAGATGGTTCAGTCTCTATATTGGGAACATCCCTTGGAGAAGGGTTCAGTAATCCACACCAATATTCTTGCTTGGAGAATCCCATGGATGTGGGAGACTGGTGGGATACAGTCCATAGGGACATAAAGAGTCAGACATGACTAAAGTGATCTAGTACACACACATGGATAATATCATGTCATCTACATCTAATTTTACTTATTATTTTTCAATTTGGACTCTTTTTATTCCTTTTTCTTCTCTGATTGCCATGACTAGAACTTCCAAAACTCTTCTGAAACAAAATGGTGAGAATGGACATCATTGTCTTGTACCTGATCTAATAGGAAATTCCTTTAAATTTACACTATTTAAAATGATGTTTTTTTAAAAAATTATTAAGACTGACTACTCTTGCTGAGGCATGGGGGAGGAGTGATCCCAGGATCCTCCATGGCCCAGCAAGAGGCAGAGTACCTGCTCTTGAAGGGGCATGCAGAAGGCTGTGCCCCAGGGTCCCCCATGGCCCAGCAGGAGGCAAGAGTGTCTATGAAGTTGTCAGAAACTCAGAGAAAACTGCCATAGAAAATCACATTTAATTTCCATCTAAAATAAGACACAAATGGACTTATCTATGAAAGAGACTCATAAATCCAGAAACAAACAGATGCCTGTGTGTGGACTTCCTTATATCTCAGATGGTAAAGATTCTGCCTGCAATGCGGGAGATTCAGGTTCGATCCCTGGGTAAGGAAGATACCCTGGAGAAGGAAATGACAATTCACTCCAGTATTCTTGACTGGAGAATCCCAGGGACAGAGGAGTCTGGTGGGCTACATTCCATGGGGTCACAGAGTCAGATATGACTAAGTGACTAATGTATACACACACAAAGGATGCCTATGGGGATTTGGTTGTGCTGTCTTGCCAGATTGAAGTAGAAATTAAGAAATAAAAATCATTATGTATAATTTAACAAAAATAATAGAATACCATGTGCAACAGAGAGAAATATAGCCATGATTTTGCAGTAACTTTAAGTGGTATATATCCATGAAAATATTGAATCATGCTGTTGTACCCCAAAGCAAATAGAGTAATGTGAATCAACTGTACTTCAATTGAAAAAGAAAGAGTGGATGGATGGTTACAGACACAAGAAATAATCAAGACTGAAAGTTTACAAAAATAAAAGTAGGAAAAGTTTAGAAATAGAAACTCCCATCAAGAAATTAATTTGGATGGATTACTAAAAAATCTCCATTATTTCATCCACTAGAAAGCACAATATGGAGGACCTTTAAAATATGAAACATGGAAGCACCTGAGGGAACAGCAATTGTGTACCTGGTCATATAGTCAGGAAAAAGAAAGGTTTTCGAAGACAAGGGTACCCATGCCATCCCCACTGGATCAGTTTCCAAAGGAAGGCCACGGCTGCAACCTAAGTGGACAAGGACACAAAAATGAATAAAGAAAATTGGTTCTATACACACACATGGTATAGGAATCAGCCAACGGGAAGTATGAAACAATACCATTTTCAAGCACCAGTAAGAAGGTAGAGATGATCATAGCAAGTGAAGATGGAGAGACAGCGACAAATAGAACATGATCTCACTTATAAGTAGAATCTAAAAGTGGTACATAGGAGCTCTTCGAGCCAAGATAAACAGTTTACAGACTTAGAAAAAACTCATCTCTCTTACTGTTAGCAGAGAAGAAAAGTGTTGGGCACATAGAAATAAGCTACTTGGCTAAGGACCTACTGGGTAACACTAGGAATGATACTCCACTATCTGTCATAATCTATACAGGACCAGTCCCTGNGACTTAGAAAAAACTCATCTCTCTTACTGTTAGCAGAGAAGAAAAGTGTTGGGCACATAGAAATAAGCTACTTGGCTAAGGACCTACTGGGTAACACTAGGAATGATACTCCACTATCTGTCATAATCTATACAGGACCAGTCCCTGAAATACAGCATATAGAAATCAATGTGTGAGTGAATCAAGTGACTATGAATTAAAAAAAAAAAAACTGGCTTGTAATTCACCTATACACTCAAGTTCAAATAACTAGATAAAAACAGTAAATATAGAAACATGTGCTGATTCTATTCCCCTTATCCCATAGTTACCTTGGCTGGTATCATATTTCTGGAGACTGAGTAGGCTTGAGTCCCAGGCTGGATTGATTGCTTTGGGGCTCAGGGTCCTGGGAGGATGTGGCAGGCAATATGACCCCACAATGTTCCTAGAGTGTCTCTTGCCCTCTGCAGGAGCCCTCAGTCTTCAATACAGGTGAAGTAAATGAAGAGATTTGAATTAACATAGACACACATATATGTATCCAATAGATGATCCAAAACGACGTACTGAATAGCAGGTGGAAGTTTACTGAACACACTGTGATCACCTAGATGGGAACAAGAACCTGAAAGAGAATAGATACATTTTCATTCATGAATGTATCAAGTTCCTGTACAACTGAAACTCACATAAAATCAGAAATAACTTATATTCCAATATAAAATCACACTGAAATGTTTTACAAAAGGTAGAGGAACCAGAGATCAAATTGTCAACATTTGCCGGATCATCAAAAAAGCAAGAGAGTTCCAGAAAAACATCTATTTCTGCTTTATTGACTATGCCAAAGCCTTTGACTGTGTGGATCACAATAAACTGAGGAAAATTCGGAAAGAAATGGGAATACCAGACCACCTGACCTGCCTCTTGAGAAACCTGTATGCAGGTCNCCCTGATACTGGGAAAGATTGAGGGTGGGAGGAGAAGGGGACAACACAGGACGAGATGGTTGGATGGCATCACCGACTCAATGGACGTGAGTTTGGGTAAACTCTGGGAGTTGGTCATGGATAGGGAGGCCTAGCATGCTGCGGTTCCTGGGGTTTCAAAGAGTTGGACATGACTGAGCCACTGAACTGAACTGAACTGAACTGAAAGTGTTCCCAAGCTCTATTTCTGTGAAACATGGGCTACAAAGTTGCCAAGTGTTGTTATTGTTTAGGCAGACATCTTCATGTCTAGGTTTGATGGGAGTTTTATTTTTCTGGCCACTTGACCCAGTGTTTTGTCATTTACAAAGCACTTATTGCCTGATTCCAATTACAAAGGAAACCACTTTTCTTACTGCATTGAACTAGAATCAAATAAAGCTGGTTGTCATTCAAAGGAACACAAGTAAAAACATTATCTTGAACATGCATCTTAATCAAAAGACACACAAAGGAGTGATTCAAAGCATCACAAGAAAAATTAAAGATGGAAAACATACACGTTGTAAATAAAAGGTTTGAGTATCTGTTAATAATCTAGATTCTTAAGTAAATGCAGAAGAAAATGAGGATGCAAGGAGAGAACTCGGGAGAGCAGACTGAAATAGGACAACTCGCCTCTGATACTGGGAGCTTGCTTCCTGGGTCTTCTGGAGAAGTTGTCTCCTAGATGTGTTGTCATCTTGGTTGGTGTTCTGGGATTAGGTTTATGGCCCCTGAAAAACCAGCTATAAACTTCTTGAGGGGCCTAGCTTGAGATCTCTGGACCCTTTAACTTAAAGACGTATGCTCACTCCTGCTAAAAGTGGAGGGGGCAAGTTTTGAGTTGAGACCAAGAGTAGCTTTGGTGACAACTGGAGGCATTTTGAGAAGAAGCTGCAGAAATTCAGACCATGAAGACCAAGGTACGTCCCAACAGATCTTAACAAGACACTCTGAATTTATGAGAGTATGAACAAAAGACAACTAGATTTTTTTTTTTTTTTGGCTTGAGAAAAGTTGCTTAGTTGTTTGACTCTTTGCAAACCCATGGACTGTAGCCCTCCAGGCAAGAATACTGGTGTGGGTTGCTATTAGTAAAATTTTAATGAGCTATACTTAATTATTTATGCAAATTTCCACAATGTAAGCATGCTATTATTAAGCATGAATTTAAATGTGATTGACCCTTACTGTCCTGCATACCTCCTGGGATATACGAATGTGAAATTTAAAGCCTAACTTCAGAAGATATTTGAAGCAGTATCAACTTCCCCTCCTCAAAGAAAAAGAAACTTAAATTTATTTAAACAGTGTATCAATCTGATTGCCAGAGTGTGTTAAAGGCCAAGAGAAGAGTGTTCTAGAGCAATCCTGGGGGCTTCTCTGGGGGCTCCACCTCACCTGCCAATGCAGGAGATATGAGTTCGATTCCTGGTTCAGGAAGATCCCACATGCTGTAGAGCAACTAAGCCAGTGCCACAATTACTGAGCAGGTGCTCTGGAGCCCTGGAGCCATGACAAGAGAAGCCACAATGCACCACAGCTAGAAAAAAAGCCCACACAGCAATGAAGACCCAGCACAGCCAGAAACAAAGAAAAATTTTTAAAAGATTCTGTACTGTACTATAGGTTCTCATTAATTATCTATTTTATTCTTAGCATCAGCAGTGTGTATGTCAATCCAAATCTCCCAAATCATCCCACCTCTCTCTCCCCCTTGGTGACTTAAATAAGAAGTAAATCCAAATAAAGAGGGGATATAGTTATACATGTACATAAGGTTGTATGTATAACTATATCTCTTCTTTTTTTATTTTGAATCCCCTTTTTTTGAAATGTGTAAACTTTTATGTTTGCTGTACAGTATAAATGTACAGAACACTGTAAGGCAATTATACTCCAAGAATTTTTTTTTTTTAAAGAAAAAGAGATTCTGGTCTCATGCACAATTCAAACTTTACCTTAAAAACAGATCTCTCCCCAAAATGAATGAGTCAGGTGAAAGCAGAATTTGCTTTGAACCTGCTAAAATATTTTAGGTGGCTTGTACAGTCACATAAGAAAACACTTGTGAGTTTCTATATTGCACAAAAAGAGTATGTCAAGGATTCAGGATGGTTCAGTATCTCAGGCAATGATGTTTTATGTAAACGAACATCTGATGAGGAGACAGACGTTCCTGTGGTTCCAAGGAATAGACTACTTATTCTTCAGAGTCTGTCATTTAGGAGTCACCCTGTTGGGAAGGCCTTGGTCAAGACAGTGTCGGAACTGACTTTCTATGTGGCCTTGAATATCTCATCTGCAAGTCACTCACACACACTTGTCTGACATGGAGTTCATCACAACCTGCCAACACTGTCACATTCTCAAGCTTCCTCGAATTACTCGCACAAATGTCCTCCCAGTTTATACTTACAATGTGTGGTTTCTGAGTGTAGAGAGGATGAAGTCAGACTAACAAAACTGCATTTTCAAAACTTTCAGTTCAATTCAGTCGCTCAGTCGTATCCAACTCTTTGCAACCCCATGAATCGCAGCACGCCAGACTTCCCTGTCCATCACAAACTTTAAATGTTATTATAATATAAATGACATTGAAAACGTGTCATTGGTGACATCTTGCTCCATTATACTGGATAAGAAGTAAAAGTGTGCCAGTCACTTCAATTGTGCAACTCTTTGCGACCACGTGGACAGTAGCCCACAAGGCTCCTCTATCCAGGGAATTCTCCGGGAAAGAATATGGAGTGGGTAGCCATTCCACTTTCCAAGGGATCTTTTCAACTCAAGGATCAATGATCAGGGAATCAAGTCAAAACTTAATGTGCACCTTTTATTGGCACTAAAGAATGTTGCTTTTGCTTATAAGGTCTAAGGACTTCTTCACGACACTTCTATGTTTGAGTGTCATTTTTTCCCAGTGCTTCGGGCCTTCACCATACCTGACCTCAAGAGAAACCACTTTACAGAGGCTAGCCTGCTCAGGTTTCCTCACTGCCTAGCTGCCCTGGGCCCAGGATCTACCCACCTGTTTCCCTCCTGCATCCCACATGGGAGAACAAAACATCTGGGGTGGAGACTCCACAAGTGGAAATTACCACAGGAGCCAGTCCTGGGGCAGGAAAGCCTTAACTGTAACTTATGAGTTGCCAGAGGCTCAGGGGAGACAAACTGTGTTAAAATATCCAGAAGGGACGTAATCAAGGGGGGAGACACTCACAAGATTGTGGGGTTTCCCCTGAGGAGCTCAACCAGGTCACCAGGTCCTCACATAAAATATCAGTGAGAAAACTCTTTATGCTCCAACAGAGACAGCACTCTGTTCTTAATAAGGCTGCACTTGGGGAAGCCTAGGAATGAGACAGAGAAGGCAATGGCACCCCATTCCAGTGCTCTTGCCTGGAAAATCCCATGGATGGAGGAGCCTGGTAGGTTGCAGTCCATGGGGTCACTAAGAGTTGGACACGACTGAGAGACTTCACTTTCACTTTTCACTTTCATGTATTGGAGAAGGAAATGGCAACCCACTCCAGTATTCTTGCTTGGAGAATCCCAGGGATGGGGGAGCCTGGTGGGCTGCCGTCTCTGGGGTCGCACAGAATCAGACACGACTACAGCGGCTTAGCAGCAGCAGCAGCAGCAGCAGGAACGAGAACCTAACTCACCTGGGGATCATCAGAGCCTAACCGAAGGAGCAGAGAGAAAGAAACAAATGAAATATATGAAATAATTTATCATTGTTCAGTCACTAAGTCGTGTCTGACTCTTTGGAATCCCATGGACAATGGCTTCCCTGTCTTTCACTGACTCCTGGATAGTGCAGGAGTTTCTTTTGCTCAAACTCATGTTCACTGAGTCACTGATGCCATCCAACCACCTTTGTTATCCCTTCTTCTCCTGCCTTCAACCTTTCCCAGTATCATGGTCTTTTCTCATGAGCTGGCCCTTTGCATCAGGTGACCAAAGTATTGGAGTTTCAGCATAAGTCCTTCCAGTGAATACTCAAGGTTGATTTCCTTCAGGATTGACTGGCTTGATCTGTTTTCTGTCCAAGGGACTCTCAAGAGTCTTCTTCAGCACCACAGTTTGAAAGCATCAATTATTCAGTGCTCAGCCTTCTTTATGGTCCAACTCTCACATCCATATAAGACTACTGGAAAACCCATAGCTTTGACTAGATGCAGCCCTGTCAGCAAAGTGATGTCTCTACTTTTTAATATGCTGGCTAGCTTC
>SJYV01030546.1:1461808-1488554 GCA_006410875.1 Neotragus pygmaeus
TTGATGTATTGTTTCAGGAGGCGGAGCTGACCTATACTATTGTCTTAGTTGCAGGCGTGCTGCCCTGAGAATCTGTGTTTACAGAGCCCGGGGTGTCCCTTCTTGTATCTCGAAGGCTGGGATACTCGGACATCCCGTGGAGAGAGGGCAGCGTGGCCGCGGGAGGGGACCGCGTGGCCCCCAGCTGTACTCCCTGCTCCCACCACTGTGGTCCTGGTTGGGGAGCAGCAGGCCAGCTGTTGTCGGGGCACTGATTTCCCTTCATCACGGAGGCCGCTGGACCTTGCACTTTTGTCTGTTCTGTCTGACGTGGCCGCCCTGGTTTTATTCCAGCTGTGCTGCCTGAAGAAGGGCCATCTTCGATGTCCAGCATCACAGGTTCTCTTCCTTGTGGCAGGTGAAATGGAGATTTTTCTCCTTTCTTCAGGGTGCAGTGAGGGGAGCGTTTGGTCCTCACAGATGTTTCCAGCTCCCTTGGGGTGTTGTCACATGAGCCCACAAAGGCACACGTAAGCAGGGGCCTCCTCTCCCAGGGGCCAGTGGTGCCCTGGCCGGTGTGGCATACGCTGGTGCACCTGTGTGGTTCAAATGCTGGCTCCACTGCTAACTGGTGCTGTGCCTCGGTTTTCTCACCTGTGAAATGGGGCTGTAGTGACACAGAGCTCATAGTGTTTCTGTTGTGGAGATGGAGTGAGCTGCTGTGGATGAAGTTTCTGGGGCAGAGCACCTCACGGGTACATGTTGAAAGCTAGCTATCACTACTTTATGTTATCCTCTTTCTCTGTTCCACATGCATGGGCTTTAACATGGGAGCTGTTGGCATCTCGACGCTAGGACATGCTCTCTGCTGAATTCCCAGTACTTGGGAATTTGTGCCTTCAGTTGCTTCTCCCTTGGATCAGGGGTCCCCGCTGTGTGGAGCTGAGGCGTCGTCTGGCTGGGCAGCCACCTCCACACTCAGTCCACCCCAGCGTCTGCACCTTGCTGCCCCTGCCCCAAGAGGGGATGATGAGGAAGGGTAGGCTGAGGAGGTAGACGTCTGCCCAGGCCTGCTATCCTCTGACACAGTTTACATTTATATGCAAGTTTGTTAAAGAGGTGCTCTATTCACACTGGTTTTACAAGCACACGCAAAATCTCTGTGGATGCTTTGGTACGTAAATCCAGCTGATGTTTATAAACAAGCAATCCCCACTCATTGATGTAAACCTAAACTTCATCTCGTGGTATCCCCTTGCCCCTTCGCAGCACCATCTTCAACCTGCTGTTTATTTTGCACTTGAAAGGCACTATGAAATCAATAATGACCATAAAACACTCCAGAAGTGAGCCAGATGTAAAGTGGAGCCGATGTGTTTACACCTGGAGAAGTTTGTGAGTTGAGACTTCCTTCGTGGAAGTTAATAACCTGCATGAATATGTGAGTGAGGCTTAGCTTCACACTGCAGGCTCATGTTTGCTGGCTGGCGGGATCAGAAGCTTTGCCCTGCTGTTGAGGGGAGGAGGTCCCAGGTGTGCTGGTGCTCCACACGGGGCCCTGGTCCAGGGGTGAGGAGGGGCCAACAGCCAACCTGCCCTCCGCTCAGCAGACTGGCTCAGGCTGCCTCAGCCACAGGAAGCCACATCCACCCAGAAGGGGCACCTGTTCCCAGCTGGTGTTTTGTCCTAATTTGTGTCGATGCTAAAAATGGTCCTTAGCAAGTGTGGGTTCAAGTCCTGGAAAGTCAGCGGTGAATACCGAGAGCTCAGGAAAGTCAGTCTTCCGACAGGCCCAGCCTGGTCTGTGGCTTGTGTTGCAGTGACATGGTGAGAAGTGAGATGGGATGCACCCCACCCCACAAGACACACTGTAAACCTCCCTATCTGCCCCCGGGCTGACACCATCTCATACGTAAAACAGATATACATGATGAATCTGATCTAACTTACTTGGAGTCACTCTGGTCTTTCCTTGTATCCTGTGACCAGTGGCTTATGAAAAAGGGCCGAGGGGGAGAGTGGCTGCAGGTGGGGGGTGTGAGCTCACATACAGGCCCTTCCCCAGGGACCAACTGGTCTACTTGTGTTACTTTCAGGAGGGAAAGATGAATGCTAGTGAGAAGCATAAACACAGAGTCTTTGTGTTTTTGGAAAATACAGCTGTTAAAGAATGCTGGACCTGCGTGGAGTGTGTGGTGTGAACTCGAGTGGCTAGAGGTGCAGAAGTCTGCCTGGGAGGTGACTGGGGGGTGGCCAGATATCTGTGACTTGACATGGGCCAGCTGGCATCTGCATGTCTGCTCTGTGGATAACGAGGACAAGGTCTACAGCCCTGGGGCCCCAGGATCAGTGGCAGTGATAACTGTTGGGTACACTTGGGCTCTGTGGGTGCTTGGGAGGCCTGGAAGGACACACCAGTGGGCCTGATCTGCCCTGAGTAAATTCCCTTAACTGCCCGGGCTGACCTGGTCATTCAGAACCTTTGACCCCTTAGCGTTGTTAACTACACAATCACTCTCACTTCACATGCAGACGTGCACATGTGCTTTCATCTGAGTCTCTCATGGTCCTAAGTTTTATTTAACAAATGTGGTTCTACGAACGTGGAGAGAGTTGTGGTATTCTCAGAGTCAACGTCCATCACTAAGATTATAAGACAGTATCTCCAAGAGCAGGTGTCTCTGGGAGGGGGCATGGAGGAAGGCTGGAGGGCAGGGGGCTCAGTTCTTGGGTCGCCTGGAGAGAAGCTGCCCTGCTCTGTAAGCCCCACCCAGCCAGGGCTCCTGACCACCTGGGGAGCTCCTGCCATGTGTGCCCCTGACTGCTATGCTGGAAATGTCAGCCCCAGATGGTCTGGTGGCTACATTCTCTCTATAAACAGTTGAACACCTCTGCCAACTTCTGTATGGAATGGGAAAGATAATTTTTTAAAATGCTGATCAACAGAGCAAAATGTACTTGAGCTGATGACAGATTTTTCCTCCTCCTTCCATCCACTTGCTGCCAAACAACCTATGGTGATTCAAACTTGAGAAGGAAGCTAATGGCTTTACCAAGATACAGTGCTACAGTAGAAGGTGACACGTGGTGGCCAAAAGCAGGAGTAACACCCCTGGGTTGGGTGGGGGGTGTTGGTCAGAGGACTCCTCCAACCCATTCACCCAGCACTCAAGGCTCTGATGGATCAGCTCGTGCTGGCCAGCCAGAGATGCTGATGTCCATCTTGGGTGGGCTCACTGCCTAGCAAGTCTGCTGAGACTCTCCCTATGCACCTTGCTGTGTCCTGCAGCTCCCACTGCAGGGACTGAAGATCCAGAGGTCCCTGTGACCTCCTGTGAGATGCACTGAAACCCTGGGAGCTCAGGTTGGGGCTGGGGAACTGAAAGCACCTTTGTTCTTGTTCCTGGTGCTAACCCTCCTCCAGGTTCCTGACCAGCCAGGAGGCCTGACCCGGCCATACTGTGTGACCTGAAACACGCAGCCAGCTGGCGCCTGTGCTTGGGGAGATCAGAAGCCTGAGCTCTAAGTGGTGACTGACTCCAAGGCACCCCCTGGGATCCTGCCTGAAGTTGCCTGCTTCTGATGTGCTTGGCATCTGCATCCCTGCCCCTGTCCTGAGACTGAAATAATGTCACCATCTACTGTTCCTAACCTGTGTGTGTTAGAGTCTCCAAGTTCAGTCCCATCAAGGGGAGCTTAAGAGCCTCCAGTTCTGAGCCTGCTGTCTCATTTTAGTTTCAACTGAGCCTGTTAGCAAGAGGACAGCAGAAACCTAGGAGAGATCACCCAGCTCACCCTGGACCCTTCTGTGCATGCAGGATAAAAATGGCGCCGTTCGGAAGTGTGAGCTGTGTTTGGAGATGAATGATGTAAACCTGTGGACTTAGTGTCTCCTACCTCGACATGTTCCAAGTCTGGAGCTTGGGGCCGGAAGTGCCTGCTGTGAACTGGAAGTGGGGGCTGTGGTCTCTGAAGAGCTGGTCCTCACCCCCTGCCCCCACTGGGTGCTGCACACCAGGCTTCTCCTGGTCAGCACGTCATGGACAGACCTCCGCTCTTTAGGACTGCTGGGGGTTGCGGCCGGGGACTCTTGTACTGAGGTCACTGGCCTTCCCACCCTGAGGGCTCGTGTGGGAGGGTGGTCCTCTTGTGCCTCTGCAAGGGGTCTTCTCACTCTCACATGGAGGGTTCTGGGGACTGAAGGCCCAACCCTGCTCTCCAGAGGGTGAAAGTGCCTCTCTTCCTGCAGAGATTCCTGGTTCCGCATCACTCTCTAGTCGTCTCCTCCTACCCTTCCTTCCTACAGGGCTCAGGCGGCCTCTATCCAGTGTCCCCCGGCCACAGAAGATCGCTGTTTGCTTGTTGACCCATCACTGGCTGCAGTGATGGGCAGGATATAGGCAGACCTGGCACCTCAGGGACTGAGTTACCTGGAGAGCTGGGTTACTGTCGCGGCCCCACTGGAATATGCAGGAGCAGGGAGTGCTGACGTTGCATGAATGTTCTGAGGCCACGGAGTGAGAAATGACAACCTGAGCTCATGGAGACCTCCAGTCCCAAGACCGCCTTCATAGCCATCTATCTTTACACGTCGGCTCTTCATTTAAACTCTGCTAATTAGCATTTATTTACATGTTCCTTCCCTAAGAATTCCTTATGGCTGTAACACACACACACACACACACACACACACACACACACACACACACATTTACCAGTATATTCAGTTTTAAAAACTCAATTGCAGACTCTCTAGCAATGCTTTTTTATCTTCTTACTGAAGATATGTCTAGAAAATTTATTCAAAGCACATATATTAAAAGCAGGTAGTATCTTTGCCTTTAAGAAACATTCAAAAAAAGAGAGAGAAACATTTAACTACCCAGAAATAATTCCACTTCTAGGTTTCTAGGTATATTCTCAAGAGAAATAAAAACATATGTCCCCACAGAAAAGCTTAGACAAGAATATTCATGGCAATGTTATTCATTACAACCAAGAAGTGGAAGCAGTCCAAATGTCCATAACTGATGAATGGATGGAAAAAGTGCCGCACATCCATGCAATGGAATATTATTTGGTCATAAAATGACTGAAGTATGGATACATTCTTTTAGATACATGAGCTTCAAAAACATTATACTGAGTGAAAGAAGCCAGACACAAAAGATTGTATAAGGTTTGATTGCATGTATATAAACTCTTGGAGAAGGACATGGCAACCCACTCCAGTGTTGCCTGGAGAATCCCAGGGACAGGGGAGCCTGGTGGGCTGCCATCTATGGGGTTGCACAGAGTTGGACATGACTGAAGTGACTTAGCAGCAGCAGCAGCAGGATCTGAAAGTCTATGGATGTGTGTAGCTGCATATATGATTGCCCAGGGCTGGAAAGGGGCAGGGGTGGGGTCCACAGAAGTGCCCTCTAATGGGTGCAGGTTTTCTTCGTGGGATGGTGCAGACACCTTCCCACTGATTGTCCTGATGGTTGCATCACTCTGGGAACAGACTGAAAGCCAAAGTGTTTATAGGGTAACTATATGGGATGTACATTATATTGCAGTTATATTGAAAATGGAATATTCAAACAGAAGTCAGCACAAACTTATTCTGCCTAAAATCCAAAATCTGCATATTTTTTTTCTCGCAGAAGTGCTGCCCCCCACCAACCCTGCCACAAGGACTCTTGTCTCCCCAGGGAGACCTAGTCCAGCAAGGTGGTCAAAGGGAAGGATTTCCTGCCCAGCATCCTCTTTAGAGCAAAGCGCAGGTGCCAAGAGTAGCCAGAATTGAATTGGAGTGAATCTCTCTGCTGACCTCTACCACTTCTTAAATAACGGGTTGAGAGATGTGTATCTCTATGTTTTACTGAACAGAAATAGCATTAATGCTGCAGTACTCTATCCACTTGGCTGCAGACACGTTCTTTGATGAACTGGGAGAGACATGGAGATAGCATATTTGGGAGGTGAGGAGGAGGAGGAATGGCTCTTGCCAGGAACCTGGGGCTCGTCTCTGACACCCCTTCTTGCCTGCTCCCTGGAGTCTAACCAATCGCCAAGCACTGCGATCTGCCCTGTGAACCTGTATTTCTCTCCACCTCCCCTGGGTCACTCAAGTCTAGGCCATATCCTCCTCCTCCCTCAGAAACATCCTCATCATAGCTCCCCCACCACCAAGTTACCATAACAACTTCCTGAACTGGTCCTCCTGTATCACACCTGGTTTCAGGTCCCATCTCACCTGCCACCTCCTCCAAATCTATATTTCAAACTGTGATCAAAGAGAACATTTAGCCATGCAAAACTGACCTTGAAATCCTTTCCAAAACGTGTCCCTCCCACGTTCTTCTGGATAAAGCCCACAGTCCTCTCCTGGTTAGGAAGACCCCACGTACCCCTGCACCTCAGTCTTCCCTGGATGCCCAGACCAGCCTACCAAGCTCCTTCCCAGTCCTGGACGCACATGGGTGCTGCCCCTTCTGCCCCACCTCTCCCTGTGCCTCTCTTTGTCCCTCAGATTCAGTCGAGTGTCACCTTCTCAACAAAGCCCCTCCTCTCCCTCCTGATCTCATTACGTGTCTTCCTCTCTGTGTGTCCCCTCTGTGCCTTTGGGGCCCTCATTGCGACGAGAATGAATTCTTTGTATAATTATGTGTATAATGTCTGTCTCTGTAACTATGCTACACATCCCTGGAGAAGAGGCACGTGTCAGATCAGCCCCAGTGCCTGACCCACATCTGGACAAATAGCTTAAACCCCATCATTAGAAAAATGAAGGCAAAACAGCCATTGGGAGGAAAGGAGGGAGGGTGAGTGGGAAAGTCAGCAGAGGCTGCATCAACAGTGCTTCCTGGCCACTGGAGCTTGCGGAGCCAGTTCCTGACTGTGGGGAGCCAGGGGGCCAGAGCAGACAGAGCCTGAGATGCTGGCATGAGTGGAGGTGCTGGGCCAGAGGGGCTGGTCTGGCAGCGTCCAGGCAAGTGGAAACGGAGCTGTGAGGGCGGCAGGCAGGAGGGTGGACGGGCTCAGCTGGACCATCCCTGGTAGGACAGCCTCTGAATCTAATGAGATGTGAGGAGGTCTTGATTCCAGGAGGAGTGCCATGTGGGGCTGTTCTCCTCCTCCTTTGAGAGCCACCATATGTCCTCCTCCAGACGTCTGCTCCAGGGCCATCGCTGGTGGCAATGGCTGGCATTCTCAGGATCATGGATTTATTTTGTGGCCACCTGCCATGGCAGCAGAGTCAGGCCTTTTGTCCTGCGTGGGGTCACTTTCTAGGATGCCTGCCTGCCTCCAGCCCCGTGGGCACGTGCTGTCCTGCTCTTCTGCATCCTCTTCAGGAGAAACCTGGGGTCTGGCCGAGAGGCAGTCGTGTTAATGGCTGGAGTCAGACACCTATTCACTTCATCCCAGCCTGGCCACTCTTGCTGGGCCCTGGGCACCTGGAATCCGCCAGGCCTTAGAGACTTGTCTGCTAACTGGGCAAATGATAGTACCTGCCCCGTGTGGTTATCATAAGAATATATGAAGTGTTCCAAGTGAAGCCCTTAGTACTTGGAGAAAATTCACTAAATATTAGATATTCTATGAGACATTTGTCCCAGTGCCTCACTACCCTTCATGCAAAGGCCTTTGTTATTACTTATTTATGACCCTGACATCCTGACAGCTCTATCTCTGCTAGTTTTCTCTGAGGTCCTCCAGGTGAGTGTGGGGAACAGATGGCTGTCATCCCCTAACAGTGCCTCTGGAGGCATGTGTTCTGGAGGTTGCAGACTCAGAGTTTGTCACTGTGCAGACCTTTAAGCCTCAGTTTGCTTCACCTGCTTTACCTGCTCTGCCTGGTTCCTAGCAGATGTAGAGAGGGCCACATGTCTGCCTGGACTTGAATGGAGACTCTCAGTCTGGCTATTCGGTAGAGCTGGATTGGTGGGCAAACCACTCAATTTCTCCAGATCCCACTTTCTTCCTTTATAAAATCAACCTCTGATCACCAGCCATTTCCTCTCTGGGTTATTGAGAGGATTAAGCAAAGTTGATGTATATATAAAGGCCTGGGACAGAACCTAAATCATAGGCTATGCAAGACACAGCCTCCTAGGGAGTCTCCCACCAGCCATCCCAAACTGTTTCAGATTTTTAAGACTCACCAGCCTATTTCACATCTTCATCTGTTTCCTTTGTGTTATTTCTTCTTGGGTTGGCTTTTAACATGATTCCACAACTTAATTTACTTCTACTAATCCTTTAAAGGCAGGCTTCCCTGATGGCTCAGAGGGCAAAGCATCTGTCTGCAATGTGGGAGACCTGGGTTCGATCCCTGGGTCAGGAAGATTCCCTGGAGAAGGAAATGGCANCCAAGAAGTGATGGGGCCGGATGCCATGATCTTAGTCTACTAGTGTCTAATATTGATACAATTACACATGCAATTATCTGCATCTGATGAGAATGGTCTCTAAACATAGAAGATTAGAAGAAGCAGACACCAGCTGCGCAGAAAACTATGCCTTGTGTAACCCTACCCTTGAGAAATGGTAGGGATGTAAGGTAAGCCACAAGAGGAGGCTCAGCAGGTAGAGTATCCACCTGCAAGGCAGGAAACACAGAAGATGCAGGTTCTATCCCCAGGTCAGGAAGATCCCTCGGAGGAGGAAATGGCAACCCACTCCAGTATTCTTGCCTGGAAAATCCCATGGACAGAGAAGCCTGGCAGGCTACAGTCCACGGGGTTGTGAAGAGTCAGACATGACTGAGAGACCAAGCACATACAAGAGGAAGTCTGAAGAAGTTATATTAACTAATTAGGGTTGGCACATTGCATGCCAGCCACTTTGGTCCTAAGATTAACTCATATCAGTAGAAATCCAGTGTAAAGCATGTGATTATCTCAAAATAAAGTTGAATCCTAGTAAAGTTGTAAAAATCCACAGTTAAAAGAAAATGAACTATGAAATAAATTTAACACTGTGTATGTTACATATGAAAGTTAAGAGAATCTTGAGTTCTCAATACAAAGAAAATTTTTTTTTCATATTTATTTAATGTATTTATATAAGATTGGATGTTTATGAAATTTTTTTGTGATAATCATTTCATCATGTATGTAAGTTGACTTATTATGGTATATATTTTAAAATTATAAGGTCTCTATATGTCAAATGCATATCAATAAAAGTGGAAGACAAGTTTTTAAATTAAAAAATAAAGTAATAAAAAAACATAAACAAGCCATGAAGCTGACTTTAACACTTATGATTACACCACAAGGAAGATCCACACTGGGATGAGATATCCCTCTATGCTTAGCCCTCAGCTCAGTTCAGTTCAGTTCAGTCGCTCAGTCGTGTCCAGCTCTTTGCGACCCCATGAATCGCAGTATGCCAGGCCTCCCTGTCCATCACCATCTCCCGGAGTTCACTCAGACCCATGTCCATCGAGTCAGTGATGCCATCCAGCCATCTCATCCTCTGTCGTCCCCTTAGCCCTATATTCACATAATTATAACAACAAAATTATTCACCAGAATAGGATGAGCATCAGCCTAAAAGTCAAAGAACTTGGTGGTGATTCAGTCTCAGGGAACCCTGGGGAGGAACAGAAGAAAGCATAATTACCATAATGATCAGATGTTCAGTCAAGGCATAGCCCAAGGGAGGGGAAGATGCAGGCTGTGTTTTGTATCTCAGGAACATAGCTTATACAAAAGTTTTTAGGAAATTAAAAAAAAGGAGAATTAATGGTAAATAAAGAATAGAGAGCTTGACTGAGTCATGAAGCACACACAGTCACTCCCTCCAATATCAAAAACTTCATAACCCATTAATAAGCTCCTAACATACAAGAGGAGATAAGTCCTGACAAGATGAGCATCCTGGAAAGTGTTCTTCAATGGACTAAGTGAAGCGTAGGGGAGATTTTAAACCTCATAACACTTAGGCTAAAATCAGAGCAAACTTCCCACCAGATTCAATTCTCATAAGTAAATAAAAGACTCACTTAGTATCTATATGTAGGAGATAGAAATTTAAAGCTGGTGCTATGGATAAGGTGCCATAAAGGATGATAAAAGAAGTTAAATATCCTGGAGCCACAGGAGCTGCTATAGACAGTTTACAAGAACAAACTCATCCTATCATTTATGAGTAGAGCTAATAAGCCTTATAAGCTTGGTGATAGCTGGTTTTTCAGAAAAGAACTTAAGTTCAACTTTAAATATACTTAAAAACATAAGTTTTAACATAACTTTCAGTGTTATCTTAAAAGATTTAAGTTTTTAGACACAGGTTTTTAGTTATAAGGTACAAATGTCCCTGGGTTTCCTTGGTGGCTCAGCAGTAAAGAATCGCCTGCCAATGCAGGGACTCGAAGCCCCCTGGTCGGGAAGATCCCCTGGAGGAGGGCATGGCTACCCACTCCAGTGTTTTTGCCTGGAGAATCTCCATGGTCAGAGGAGCCTGGTAGGTCAGGGCAGGCCAGAGCCTGGTAGACCATGAGTCCATGGGGTCACAAAGAGTTGGACATGACTGGATAACTAAACAACAACAAGAAACATCTCTAGAGAATAAGCATATACAATACCACAGTCAGCTTAAAAGCAGTCATCAATGAAGAAAGCATTCAACCACACAATCACCTATAAATACATCAATGACTAATTAATATCAGACTACTTTATTAAGTATACAAGAATACACAGAAGAATTATACAAAAAAAGATCTTAATGACCCAGATAACCACGATGGTGTGATCATTCACCTGGAGCCAGACATCCTGGAGTCTGAAGTCAGGTGGGCCTTAGGAAGCATCACTATGAACAAAGCTAGTGGAGGTGATGGAATTCCAGCTGAGCTACTTTAAATCCTAAAAGATGATGCTGTTAAAGTGCTGCACTCAATATGCCAGCAAATTTGGAAAACACAACAGTGGCCACAGGACTGGAAAAGGTCAGTTCTCATTCTAATCCCAAAGAAAGGGAATGCCAAAGAATGTTCAAACTACCACACAATTGCACTCAACTCACATGCTAGCAAAGTAACACTCAAAATTCTCCAAGCAAGGCTTCAACAGTATGTGAAACCAAGAACTTCCAGATATTCAAGCTGGATTTAGAAGAGGCAGAGGAACTAGAGATGAACTGCCAATATCTTTTGGGTCATCAAAAAAGCAAGAGAGTTCCAGAAAAACATCTACTTCTGCTTTACTGACTATGCCAAAGCCTTTGACTGTGTGGATCACAACAAACTGTGGAAAATTCTTCAAGAGATGGGAATACCAGACCACCTGACCTGCCTCTTGAGAAATCTGTATGCAGGTCAAGAAGTTATAGTTAGAACTGGACATGGAACAACAGACTGGTTCCAAACTGAGAAAGGAATACATCAAGGCTGTATATTGTCACCTTGCTTATTTAACTTAAATGCAGAATATATCATGAAAAATGCTGGGATAGATGAAGCACAAGCTGGGATCAAGATTTCCCAGGAGAAATATCAATAATCTCAGATATGCAGACAGCAAAGAGAAACTAGAGAGCCTATTGATGAAAGTGAAAGAGAGCAAAAAGCTGATTTAAAACTCAACATACAAAAAACGAAGATCATGGCATCTGGTCCCATTACTTCATGGCAAACAGATGGGGAAACAATGGAAACAGTGACAGACTTTATTTTCTTGGGCTCCAAAATCACTGCAGATGGTGACTGCAGCCATTAAATTAAAAGAGGTTTGCTCTTTGGAAGAAAAATTATGACCAACCTAGATATTACTTTGCCGACTAAGGTCCATCTAGTCAAAGCTATGGCTTTTCCAATAGTCATGTATGGGTGTGAGAGTTGGACCATAAAGAGAGCTGAGTGCCAAAGAATTGATGCTTTTGAACTGTCGTGTTGGAGAAGACTCTTGAGAGTCCCTTGAACTGCAAGTAGATCAAGCCAGTCAATCCTAAAGGAAAGTAGTTCTTAATATTCATTGGAAGTACTGATGCTGAAGTTGAAGCTCCAATACTTTGACCAACTGATGTGAAGAACTGACTCATTGGAAAAGACCCTGATGTTGGGAAAGATTGAAGGCAGGAGGAGAAAGGGATGACAGAGGATTAGATGGTTGGATGGCATCACTGACTCAATGGACATGAGTTTGAGCAAGCTCCAGGAGTTGGTGATGGACAGGGAGGCCTGGCATGAAGCAGTGCATGGGGTCACAAAGAATTGGACACGACTGAGCAACTGAACTAAATTTATTAATTAATAAAAGCAATACTGTTCATATTAGTAATAAGAAACATTTTTCCTTGTATAAAGCTTATATCAGAATGCATAGACCCACTGATAGTTAACAGTAAAATAAGCCTAAACCAATACCTAGTGAAAGTGAGTTGCTCAGTTTTGTCCGACTCTTTGCAACCCCATAGACTATTCAGTCCATAGAATTCTCCAGGCCAGAATACTTCAGTGGAGTAGGGAAAAGTAGACTTTCCCTTCTCCAGGGGATCTTCCCAACCCAGAGATTGAACCCAGGCCTCACGCACAGCAGGCAGATTCTTTACCAGCTGAGCCACAAGGGAAGCCCAATCAATACCTAATTATTTATTAAAACAATTGTGAATCAGCACGTTACTGAAAAGAGTAGCTGGGGTCTGGCTGCTGTCTTCTTGAAAGCCAATAAACAGTCCAGGTTGGCAGAAAGAAAAGTGGGCTTTATTTTAGAAGCCAGCAACTGTGGAGAGTTGGGTCGTGGACATCTGTGCAAGGCTGTGCCCACCACCACCAAGCAGGGGGTGAGAGCTTTTATAGACTGGGGTGGGGGGAGTGGGTGGGAATGGGGCAGAGGGGCTACATGCAGAAACAGCACAGTCAGCTCTGTCATTCACCCTCAAATTGGTCATCAGTGGTCTGACCAGTGTCATCTTATTTTCAGTACAGTTAATCTTCTGTTCCAGGGTCAGTTTGTTCTGGCACAAGGGATCTTTTAGCTGTGGCATGTGGGATCTATTTCTCTGACCAGGGACTGAACCTGGGTCCCCTGCATTGCAAGTGCCAGCTATTAGCCACTGGACCACCAGGGAAGTTCCTACCTTGTCCTTTGTTGCAGAAACCAGTACTCGAGAAACCAATCACCACACTCGGAGAGTTGGAGAACTCTGGTTTATTATGCTAGTGGGCCCAGAGTGTTGAGACCTGACAGAAGCCATGACAAGCTTCAAGGACTAAAGTAGGCCAGGGCTACAATCATGAGAACAGCTGGGTCACTGCCCAGAAGGAGCTGAGATCATCATCCCCCCGACCTTGAGACTCAGCCAGTCAGCATATTCCCTGTAGCCTGGTTGGAACTAGCCCAGATAACAGGAAAAGTCCCCTAAGCGAGCCCGCATGTGCAAAATTTAGCCAATCAGTAGATGCTAAGAAACCCTTGCAGCCAATCTGCCCCTGTCAACTCCGTCTTTTTTCTAATCCACACCAAATGTATAAAAACTGCTGTGATTCAGAGCTCGGGGCTCTCGTCAAGACTCCACTGTGCTGGATGAGACGGGAGCCCCAGCTCGAGCTGGCAATAAACCCCTTTGTGCTTATGCATTGCTGTGGATGTCTTATTCTCAGTTTTGGGGACTCGGACTTCGGGTAAAACACAGAGGAGTTAACACTCCAAGCTCTGAGCCCCAAACAAAGGGGTCACAGAGTTTTTATATACAGACAGCCATGATTTAGTGGGTTTGTGGGGTTGAAGGGGCTGGGTAATTGCAGAGAGCAGGACAAGGGTGAGTGCAATAAGCTCCAGTTCCAACTATTGTGAGTTCCCAATTTCTGAGACCTATGTGATCCAGACTGCAAGGAGCAAGCTGAGTTACAGAGACACAAGGAGCAGGAGGTTGTGCAAAATGTTAACTTTTCCTCTTCAGTTGAATCACTGAAATTGATCTTCCTGGGAATAAAACAAGAGGAGAAGATCCTATGAAGCACTGATTAATCCATTAATCCAAAAATCATCAAATTTTAAGGGAAAACATACCATGTCCTCTACCTGCCTCCTGTCTGTAGAAAACCTTTAGACTCCCTGGTTTCTCTGAGATCCAAAGCGTGCATTTAACCAGAGAAGTGAGGACATGCAGAAAGAAAGGAAAACTGTCAAAGAAGAGAAAACAGTAACGTAGCCATTAAACAAAGTCAAGGACCTAAGCTCCTTCTCAAGGGCTGTAGATAATGTTCTGAGTTGTGCCCTGTGAGCTGTCTTATACATGCTGAAATCCCCACCAGGTGGAAAAGTTGACTGCATGGTGCCCACAAGCACAGACTCCAGACCCATTAGAATCAGAAGGTGATGATGCTGACTCCTGATGACCTCACCACCAGCCAATCAGGAGAAGGTCCCTGAGCAGATAACCCACTTCATAACCCCCTCTTAACCTTGTCTGTAAACTTCCCATGAAAGCCTTCAGGGAGCGTGAGCCTTTTAAGCTCCATCTGGCCCCTGCAACATATGCTTCCTTTCCTTCACCATAACTCAGCTGTTGGAAATCTCAGGGAACAAGACATGCTACAGTAAAAGGGGAGAGAGGGGGTCTCCAGGGACATACCATCCCGACTCGTGCAGAGTGGTGAGACCTACACAACCCCCAGACTCTGCACCTGAGGTCACATGTGGACACTCTCGGAGGTGACCCCACCCCCAGACCCTGGGAGGGGGGTCACATGTCCACAGTCTCCAGGGTGACCCCCTCCCAGATACTGAACCTGGGGTCATGTGTCCACAGGTATCCACACGGATGGATCTTAAAGGATCATTTCTAAGAGAAGTCAGTCAGCATCGGAAGACAGTGTATGATATACCTGCTAGACAAATTATCAATAGACAAACAAAGTGCCTTATTTATGAGCCCAGAGAAACTCTGAGATTTCAAACACAAACAAAGGGTTCCAAGAAATAGAAAAAAAAGAAAAAAGAAAAGAATGTGAAGGGCCTGAAAATGAATTATGAGATCTGAACACAGACATAGAAACCTGTATGTGTAATCGATAATCCGCAAGGATTATCCTCTTCCTTTCTCCCTCCCTTCCTTTCTCCCTCCCTTCCTTCCTTTTCCATGTTCATGGGAATCTGTACCTCTAACCTATACACAGAAATCAGCATCTCTAGGAGAGAATCCTGGAAAATCCCATGGACAGAGGAGCCTGGTAGGCTACCGTCCATAGGGTCACAAAGCGTTGGACATGACTGAATGACTTCACTTCGCTTCAGGAGGGAATCCACAGAAATTATCTCCTACCTTCCTTCTTTGTATACACAGAAAACTATCTGAGATACATTCGCCACCAGGACCTGATGCTCACAACTCTGTTTGACCTTCTATGGCCAAAAAAGAATAGACATATCCCATAGATACGTTATACCTGAATTGGGTGGCTATTTTCAGCAACAAACACAATATCGCAAATTGACTATACTGCAACATAACATCGGCATGATATTAAAGTGAAGGAAAGAGAAGCAGCGCCTACTTTATTCCCCCCAACCCCCCTGACTGGGGATGCTACCTGGACTGGGGTGAATTTGACACAGCCTGGCAGGGTGCCCTTCACTGAATCCTTTTTAAACACCTACTACCTGCTATGTTCTGGCTCAGACCAGACTTCCCAGAGGGATCCCAGCCTCCAGGGAATTGGGAGAAAACATTACAAACCCTGCACGTGCCCTGGTGCTGGGCATTCCAGTTTAAGCATCCTTTCTGGTGTGCAGCCTCCTAGGCACCTAGGCACACGCAGCAGGGACCTGGTAGTAATTAGTCCGGAGTGTGTGTGTGTGTGTGTGTGTGCATGTGTGTGTGTATGTGATGCTTTATGGGGGGAAAGTAGTGAAACACAGGCCCTTAGGGGTTTGTTCAGGTACAATTCACTCTAATCCACAGTCCAGGATGCTGACTTTCCCAGGAACCAGAGATGTGCTTTAAAAAGTGCAGTTGCCTGTAAACATTTCCTGTAACTGGACCAAAGAGGCTGACCAGCACCTCTAATTTACAAGGCCTGGGGTTTCTGTTAATGACAGTTGCCCTCAGGAAACTTCCCAGGGTGGGGGTTGCAGAAATAAATTCCAAATACAACAGAGTTTCAAGAAGCCAATTGCCACAGTAAAATTTCCCGCGTGCCCTTTAATGTAAAGAAAACAAGAAGGGAAAAAAAAAAAGCAAACCCTCACCCCAGGAGTAGATGCACAGAATCCCTAATTGCTGCAGGAATACCAGTCAAAACAATGGGAAGTCAAATCCAACCAACCAGACTGGCCATCCTCACAAGTCAACAAATAATAAAAGCAGGAGAGCTGGCAGGTGAGGTAATCCCAATACATGTTCAGTGGAAATGGACATTGATAACAGCCACTAGAAAGCACAGCCTCCGCATGTCCAAAAAAAAAAAAAAAAAATCTCTCAAGAGATCTAATCCTAGGAACAGACATCCCCTTACCCGGGCCGATATCCTGAGAAAGTCATCATTCAGTAAAAACACATGCACCCCAACATTCACTGCAGCTGTACTTGCAACAGCCAAAACAGAGCCTGCAAAATGTCCACTGAAGATTAAATGTTAAGAAAATGTGTTCCATATAGACAATGGACCATTACTCAGCCTTGCTGAGTAAAAAAAAGCACCACTGAAATTAAGAAATTATGTCTCTAGGAGGATGGACCTTGAAGGACTGTACGCTAAGTGAAATCAGCCAGACTGAGGAAGACAACAGCTTTTGATGTTCCTTGTAGGAAAAATTTAAAAAGAGATACAAAGGAACAAAGTTACAACCTAAAAAGAGACTCTGAGAATTCAAACACAGAGGGTGCCAGTTAAAATAAAAAAGAAAGAAAGGGCAGGGATGAATTTGGAGGTAGTGACTTACATATACACAGAATCTGTAGGTGTAATAGATAATCCAAAAGGATTATCTCTTTCCTTCCTTCCATATATATGCAGAAATCTGTAGCTGTCATAGATGCTCAAGAAGAACTCGATGTTCAGTAAGTGGAACTTTGCTTGAGCTTCTGTAATAATCTCTATGGCAAAAGAATCCAAAAAGGAACAGATATGCTGTATATACACGTCATAACTGAATCGGGTGGTTGCACGCTAACGGCAAGCAAAAAACTACAAATGTGACAGTTTCAGCAGGAAATTAAAGAAAACAAAGAAAAAAAGTCAATGACTAACTTATTCCCTGCAGGCACCCTCCCTGATTTGGGCTGCTATCCCATTCCTGGAGCCTGAGCAGGTTTGTATCTCATGTTTGGACTGGGGTGGGGGCGAGAATACAGACAAAATATTTTTTCAAAGATGGCTAACCCTGTGATTTTTGACCCTGTAAGGTATAATAGCCAAGACTGGGAATCAAGGTAATTGGAGAAGCACAGCTGAGCTGATACAGAGGACGGGGTACATGTACACAGTGCAATATTTCTCAAAGAAGCAGGAAATAATCCAAGGCCGGCCACAGGAAAGAAAGTAGAGATGATTATTCCGAGTGAAGTAAGGGATACAGAAGAGACAAGTATCAGTATCATTATATCACCTCTAGATGTACTCTAAAGATGGATACAATTGAACTTCTTGCCTGGAGACAGAGCCTTGCAGACTTAGAAAAGAAACTTCTAATCGCCAAGATATAAAGATATGGGGCATGGAGAAATAAGTTTCTTCAGCGTTGCTTCAGACAAATACATGAACACTACTATTTATAAAATAAATGACCAGGACCCACTGTTTAACACAAGGACACTTACTCCACTCCCTAACATAACCTATATGGAAAAAAAAAATAAAAACAAACCCTCAGTATGTATTAATAGAAGTGAAACTAATTGTGGTAGAAGGAAAAAAAAAAACAAAACCCCAAAACCCACACCCATAAGACTGCAATTCACCTATAAACTTCAGTTCAAATGATGAGATAAAAACAGTAAAAGCAAAAAAAGGAATGATGACTCTGTTTCCCTCACGACATAGTGACCTAGCTAGTGTCACACCCCTGGAGCCTGATTAGCTTGGGTCCCAAGGCTGGAGTATCCTGGGGCTGAGGGAGCTGGGAGCATGTGGAAGGCAGGGTGCCTCCACAACGATCCTGGAGTGCCTGTTGCCCTCCAGATACAGGCAGGATAATTTAGGGATTGGGATTAACAATCCCTTAAATCTATCTATCTATCTACAATATATCATATTATATACACGCATTCAGTTCAGTCCGTCAGTCGTGTCCGACTCTTTGCGACCACATGAATCGCAGCACGCCAGACATCCCTGTCCATCACCAATTCCCAGAGTTCACCCAGACTCACGTCCATTGAGTCGGTGATGCCATCCAGCCATCTCATCTGTCGTCCCTTCGCCTGCCCCCAATCAAAAAGTACTTACTGAATAGCACAGGGAAGTTTATTGAACACACTGTGATCAACCATATGTGAAAAGGAAACCAAAAGAGAATAGATAAACGTCTATATAACTGAATCGAGTTCCTATACATCTAAAACAAACACAACTTTAGAAATCAATTATATCCAAATAGAAAGTAACAAGGAAATTAGTTTAAAAAAAAGTGTGGTATGAAGGCATGCTGCCACCTTGTGGCCATATAGTGTAATAGCACCGTGAAGAGCTGTACTGCTGGGCGTTTAACTTTCACAAGGATTCAAGGTCTGTAAGTTGTCAACCAAAAAAAATACAGTCACAAGCTGAAAGTAGAAAGTTATTTTACTTGGTGGCAATGTTTACAACTCCAAGCCTTGGAGACAACATCTTAAACTCTGAGAAAACTGCTCCAAGAAGGCAAGAGGGGGAGTCAGGCTGTACACAAGTTTGCAACAAAGGGAGCAGGCCGTCTGAACAGCTAAGAGCAGATACCCAGTTAAGGAATTTAGCATTCTATGCATGGGAAGATGCAAGCCCTTGGGCTCGCTGTATTCATTCCTTTCTTATGCATCTCAGCTGTCTGGGGCCAATCCTGTTTCTTAGTTCACCTTGCTTCTTGCATTCCCCCCACTCCTCAGCAGTTTCCATGGGGCTTGGCAACATCCTCTGGATCACCTTTTGGGGAGCCCTTATTCACATTTGGAGGCCAGGTATCTCTGATGGCTGTGACATTTCTTGTTCATTAATATGGCAGGAGATATTTTCATTTCAAAAAGAAAAAAAACACCTGCCCTCCTAGTTCAGTTCAGTTCAGTCACTTAGTCGTGTCTGACTCTGCGACCCCACGGACTGCAGCACGCCAGCCTTCCCTGTCCATCACCAACTCCCGGAGCTTGCTCAGACTTAGGTCCATTGAATTGGTGATGCCATCCAACCATCTCTTGGAGAAATGCCTTAGGTGTGGTCATCAGAAAAGAATTCAAAACAAGGCGAGCATTAATGAAGCCAATTTCAAGAAGTAAGTTTAACTCACACCCTTTAAAATAATCACAAGAAAGGGTGTCAACATCGCTATTTATGAGAGACATGAAAATCTAAACTACAGCGAGGGAACACATCACACCAGTCCATGGACAAACACTCTGAAAACAATAACTGCTGGAGAGGCGTGGACACAAGGGAAGCCTCCTCCACCAAAGCTTGGGATGTAAATTGGTAACAGCCATTATGGAGGACATTGACAAGCTTCCTTCAGCTATGAAAATGAGAGTGAGTTAGAATACTCCTTAACACCATACCCAAAAATAAACTCCAAATAGGTTAAAAAATCTAGTTGTAGGATGGATACTATGAAATTCTTCAGACAAATATAAACAGGACACAATTTGACATGAATGCAGCAAGTTCTAAGTGAATCTACCTCTTAGAAAAATGAAAGTAAACCACAAATCAGAAAATGGGACCGAATTAACCTTAAAAGCTTTTACACACCAAAAGGAAACCCTCAAAGAAAGACAAGGACAGCGCTCAGAATAGGAAGAAATATTTGCAAAGGAAGAGACACAGGAATTTATTTCCAAAACATACAAACAGCTCATGCAGCTCAAGATCAAAAATACATACAAACCAAGAAAGAAAAAAAAAAATGGGCCAAAGATCAAAATGTATATTTCTCTGAGAAAAGCCTACAGATAGCAGATAGGCACATGAAAAGGTGCTCAGCATCCCTAATGACTAGAGAAATGCAAACCAAAAGTCCAATGGGGTAAGTACTCACATATCAGATTGGCCCTAAACATATTAAAGAATAAATGGAAAAGAAAGGAAACTTCTGCACTGTTGTTCACCATGTATTTAGGAGAATGTATGGAGGATCACTTAAAAATTACATACAAGTGTTGCTGGCCAAAATCTTGGCTTTCTCTGTCCACTGAAGCTGAATGAAAAAATACGGAGATGGAGTCAGAACTTGGAGGAAATAGAAAGTGAAAGGAAAAAGTTAAAAATTATTAGCAATTCTTTGTTCTGATTTAAGAGGCGAGCCATGACTCATAAAAAAGGACCTGTTCCCTATCAGATGACTTATAGCCTAGTTGCCTGGTCCTCACAAGAGACCCCCCAGGTAATTGTTTTCNGTGGCTTTAATCCTCAGCCAGTGGAGAGGGCAACACAGTAGGCCTGTATCTCAAGAACTATGCCCCCGCCATGAAGAGTCTCGGGCTCATACAAGGCAAGGGTTCCCCGTGAGGGCTTGGTGGTGAACAAGTGTGTTAGAATCTTCTCAAAAACAGTCATAGGCTGGCATAGTAGCCCAGTAATTGAGGCTCTGCAGCCTTCTTTCTGATCTGCAACTACCAGGGGAGTGGTGTTGTTAAGGGTAAACAACGGACAGTAGGTGTGAAGGGTAGCTCCTGCAGAGTTAGGGGGCAGAAAAGCAAACTAAGTTATAGACATGCAGAGTTAGGAGCAGCTAAAGTAACAAAACAAAGCAAAACACTAGGAATGCTCAGGCTTGCTCACTGTTCTCTTTATCTTCTCTGTTCTCTGGAAAGAAAAGAAAAAAAAAAAACTTACTCCTCACCCTCCCCCACTTTTTTTTTTTTCCTTTTCACTGCAACAAATTTCTCCGTCATTTTATTTCCTCCATATCAATGGAGATGGAGAAGGAAATGTAACCCACTCCAGTATTCTTGCCTAGAGAATTCCGTGGACAGAGGAGCCTGGTGGGCTGCAGTCCCTGGGGTCACACAGAGTCAGACATGACTGAAGCGAGTTAGCATGCATGCATGCATTGGAGAAGGAAATGGCAACCTACTCCAGTATTCTTGCCTGGAGAATCCCAGGGATGGGAGGAGCCTGGTAGGCTGCCATCTATGGGTTCGCACAGAATCGGACACAACTGAAGTCACTTAGCAGCAGCAGCAGCAGCAGCAGCAGCAGCATATCAACGGAGAAAGGGCCATAGGCGTCATTCTTGTTCTTGTCTGGCTGAGGACAACACCTCAGTTTTGTCTGCTTGACAATCACCACCTGTTCAGCCCAAGGTCCAATCTATCTCCTACTTCAAATTTTCCTTGAGAGACATGAACCCCAAGAAATCTTTATTGGGGTAATGAGGGACAGAAGGTCAATCTTTTATAACTTCTTCAGTGCTGACATGGGACTCATAGACCTTGTCTAATTTGGGTCATGGAACACTCACCCCATTTTATTAAGAGAACCCAGAATGACTTTTGTAGTTATTCCTGCAGGTTCTGTTTGGAGGAGTGGCTGTAATCTCTTTGGGGTGTGGGTTTTTCTCTTCATCATTATTATCTTGACAGTTAATCTGCTGTCATCTGGAAGAGGCAAGTCTTTACAGGTAGTTTAAGAAAACAGAGGCCGTAGATCAGTAAAAGTTATTGTAACTAGGGCTCAAAGAAGGAGTAAGAACCAGGTTACATTTGATGATGGTTTTGATTGTGGTCTAGATAGGGTCAGAGCTTGGGTCATCCTGTCCAAAGGGCTGGAGCCATTAGGACTCAGAAATAGTTGGAGGAATGACAACCTGAACATTAATAGACACATTAGAAAAAGTTAATCCTGAAATGGAGCCTGAATCCTAATTTAGACAATACTTTGAGGGGACTTCAGCCAGGTATCCAGTTGTATCATAGGTTTATTGACGTAGGTCTTAACCTTTAATGTGGCTATTGGTCATTACACAATTTTTTTTTTCTTTTTTCTTGTCAACATAGGATCCAGAGAAATTTCCTTGTCTAAACATATAACAGTTACAAGAAGAGACCTTTCAGAAGTAAGGCTGCAGTCATCTACTGCTACAGACTTGGCTGATGGCATCCTAAGTCTGACACAGCTCAGAAAACTCCAGTTCTCAACAACACAAGGACTTGTCTGAAACCACACCATAGTGTCACCTAGTTATTCCGTAGCTACACTATTTTGATTTTAATTGCAATTTTTTTCTTAATAGCCAAAGTGGCCGTCACTGTCAGTGATGTTAGGTTTGAGAAGATACCAGAATTGGGGGTCATAAAAATCTCCTCCCCAAAGTATCTAACTATCTGAAGGCCTCTTCTGCAGTGTTTTGTTTGGAGCACAGAGTGCCTCATTCCTAATTTTTTCACCCTGAACTCCTTTCAGAGGGTGTTAAAGGTCAGCAGCTTTGGTGGCCATGATTTAATCTTTGTAGAGGTAGATGGCAGAGGCCCTTCAGGGTCATGAATCTGAACATAGTTTGGGACATTATATAACTATTTCATCACACACTTGGTAATGTAAGGGACAATACTTCAAAAAATTAAATTAATTTATTTATTTTAATAGGAGTATAATTGCTTTACAATATAGTAGTGGTTTTTGCCAGACAACGACATGATCAGCCACAGGTGCACATGTGCGCCCCCATCCTGAAGCCCCCTCCTACCTTCCTACCCATCCCATCCCTCAGGGTCTTCCCAGTGCACTGGCCCTGAGTGCCCTGTCTCATGCATTGAACCTGGACTGGTGATCTATTTCACACGTGGTAATATACACGTCTCAATGCTGTTCTCTTAAATCATCCCACCCTTGACTTTTCCCACAGAGTCCGAAAGTCTGTTTCTACATCTGTGTCTCTTTTGCTGCCTTGCATATAGGGTTGTCATTACCATCTTTCTAAATTCCATATATATGCATTAATATTCTGCACTGGTGTTTCTCTTTCTGACATACTTCCCTCTGAATAATAGGCTTGGGACAACACTTCTGAAACAGACAACATAGAAAACAATATAGCAATAATAGTAATAAGGTCATCAGTAAGAACTAAAGTCAAGAACTTCCATTATGTGTAGCCCAGGATATACCTAAGTCTTTTGACTTAGTTTGTTCCACACCAATCCTTATTTTTTTAGAGAAACTATATACTGACATGTCTATAACGCACCCAGCCTAGTTTTCTAGTGTTATTAGACTGATTATCCTTCAGTTCAGTTCAGTTCAGTTGCTCAGTCGTGTCCCACTCTTTGTGACCCCATGAATCGCAGCATGCCAGGCCTCCCTGTCCATCACCATCTCCCGGAGTTCACTCAAACTCATGTCCATTGAGTCGGTGATGCCATCCAGCCATCTCATCCTCTGTCGTCCCCTTCTCCTCCTGCCCCCAATCCCTCCCAGCATCAGTCTTTTCCAATGAGTCAACTCTTCNAAGGTGCTCAGCATCCCTAATGACTAGAGAAATGCAAACCAAAAGTCCAATGGGGTAAGTACTCACATATCAGATTGGCCCTAAACATATTAAAGAATAAATGGAAAAGAAAGGAAACTTCTGCACTGTTGTTCACCATGTATTTAGGAGAATGTATGGAGGATCACTTAAAAATTACATACAAGTGTTGCTGGCCAAAATCTTGGCTTTCTCTGTCCACTGAAGCTGAATGAAAAAATACGGAGATGGAGTCAGAACTTGGAGGAAATAGAAAGGTGGCTTTAATCCTCAGCCAGTGGAGAGGGCAACACAGTAGGCCTGTATCTCAAGAACTATGCCCCCGCCATGAAGAGTCTCGGGCTCATACAAGGCAAGGGTTCCCCGTGAGGGCTTGGTGGTGAACAAGTGTGTTAGAATCTTCTCAAAAACAGTCATAGGCTGGCATAGTAGCCCAGTAATTGAGGCTCTGCAGCCTTCTTTCTGATCTGCAACTACCAGGGGAGTGGTGTTGTTAAGGGTAAACAACGGACAGTAGGTGTCAAGGGTAGCTCCTGCAGAGTTAGGGGGCAGAAAAGCAAACTAAGTTATAGACATGCAGAGTTAGGAGCAGCTAAAGTAACAAAACAAAGCAAAACACTAGGAATGCTCAGGCTTGCTCACTGTTCTCTTTATCTTCTCTGTTCTCTGGAAAGAAAAGAAAAAAAAAAAAACCTTACTCCTCACCCTCCCCCACTTTTTTTTTTTTTCCTTTTCACTGCAACAAATTTCTCCGTCATTTTATTTCCTCCATATCAATGGAGATGGAGAAGGAAATGTAACCCACTCCAGTATTCTTGCCTAGAGAATTCCGTGGACAGAGGAGCCTGGTGGGCTGCAGTCCCTGGGGTCACACAGAGTCAGACATGACTGAAGCGAGTTAGTATGCATGCATGCATTGGAGAAGGAAATGGCAACCTACTCCAGTATTCTTGCCTGGAGAATCCCAGGGATGGGAGGAGCCTGGTAGGCTGCCATCTATGGGTTCGCACAGAATCGGACACAACTGAAGTCACTTAGCAGCAGCAGCAGCAGCAGCAGCAGCAGCATATCAATGGAGAAAGGGCCATAGGCGTCATTCTTGTTCTTGTCTGGCTGAGGACAACACCTCAGTTTTGTCTGCTTGACAATCACCACCTGTTCAGCCCAAGGTCCAATCTATCTCCTACTTCAAATTTTCCTTGAGAGACATGAACCCCAAGAAATCTTTATTGGGGTAATGAGGGACAGAAGGTCAATCTTTTATAACTTCTTCAGTGCTGACATGGGACTCATAGACCTTGTCTAATTTGGGTCATGGAACACTCACCCCATTTTATTAAGAGAACCCAGAATGACTTTTGTAGTTATTCCTGCAGGTTCTGTTTGGAGGAGTGGCTGTAATCTCTTTGGGGTGTGGGTTTTTCTCTTCATCATTATTATCTTGACAGTTAATCTGCTGTCATCTGGAAGAGGCAAGTCTTTACAGGTAGTTTAAGAAAACAGAGGCCGTAGATCAGTAAAAGTTATTGTAACTAGGGCTCAAAGAAGGAGTAAGAACCAGGTTACATTTGATGATGGTTTTGATTGTGGTCTAGATAGGGTCAGAGCTTGGGTCATCCTGTCCAAAGGGCTGGAGCCATTAGGACTCAGAAATAGTTGGAGGAATGACAACCTGAACATTAATAGACACATTAGAAAAAGTTAATCCTGAAATGGAGCCTGAATCCTAATTTAGACAATACTTTGAGGGGACTTCAGCCAGGTATCCAGTTGTATCATAGGTTTATTGACGTAGGTCTTAACCTTTAATGTGGCTATTGGTCATTACACAATTTTTTTTTTCTTTTTTCTTGTCAACATAGGATCCAGAGAAATTTCCTTGTCTAAACATATAACAGTTACAAGAAGAGACCTTTCAAAAGTAAGGCTGCAGTCATCTACTGCTACAGACTTGGCTGATGGCATCCTAAGTCTGACACAGCTCAGAAAACTCCAGTTCTCAACAACACAAGGACTTGTCTGAAACCACACCATAGTGTCACCTAGTTATTCCGTAGCTACACTATTTTGATTTTAATTGCAATTTTTTTCTTAATAGCCAAAGTGGCCGTCACTGTCAGTGATGTTAGGTTTGAGAAGATACCAGAATTGGGGGTCATAAAAATCTCCTCCCCAAAGTATCTAACTATCTGAAGGCCTCTTCTGCAGTGTTTTGTTTGGAGCACAGAGTGCCTCATTCCTAATTTTTTCACCCTGAACTCCTTTCAGAGGGTGTTAAAGGTCAGCAGCTTTGGTGGCCATGATTTAATCTTTGTAGAGGTAGATGGCAGAGGCCCTTCAGGGTCATGAATCTGAACATAGTTTGGGACATTATATAACTATTTCATCACACACTTGGTAATGTAAGGGACAATACTTCAAAAAAATTAAATTAATTAATTTATTTTAATAGGAGTATAATTGCTTTACAATATAGTAGTGGTTTTTGCCAGACAACGACATGATCAGCCACAGGTGCACATGTGCGCCCCCATCCTGAAGCCCCCTCCTACCTTCCTACCCATCCCATCCCTCAGGGTCTTCCCAGTGCACTGGCCCTGAGTGCCCTGTCTCATGCATTGAACCTGGACTGGTGATCTATTTCACACGTGGTAATATACACGTCTCAATGCTGTTCTCTTAAATCATCCCACCCTTGACTTTTCCCACAGAGTCCGAAAGTCTGTTTCTACATCTGTGTCTCTTTTGCTGCCTTGCATATAGGGTTGTCATTACCATCTTTCTAAATTCCATATATATGCATTAATATTCTGCACTGGTGTTTCTCTTTCTGACATACTTCCCTCTGAATAATAGGCTTGGGACAACACTTCTGAAACAGACAACATAGAAAACAATATAGCAATAATAGTAATAAGGTCATCAGTAAGAACTAAAGTCAAGAACTTCCATTATGTGTAGCCCAGGATATACCTAAGTCTTTTGACTTAGTTTGTTCCACACCAATCCTTATTTTTTTAGAGAAACTATATACTGACATGTCTATAACGCACCCAGCCTAGTTTTCTAGTGTTATTAGACTGATTATCCTTCAGTTCAGTTCAGTTCAGTTGCTCAGTCGTGTCCCACTCTTTGTGACCCCATGAATCGCAGCATGCCAGGCCTCCCTGTCCATCACCATC
>SJYV01030552.1:0-10279 GCA_006410875.1 Neotragus pygmaeus
TAAATGAGTCAGACAGTGGAGAGGTGGGGCTTGGTAAGGAGTGTGGGATGCTGAGATTCTTTCTGAGACAGCAGGCAAGAATTTAGGTTTGGGGAGGACTTCCTACTCCACAGGTTACTCTATTCTCTGAAACAGAGGGATTGACATCTTCTTAGGCAAGGAGGGGATAAGGGTTTGAGCAGCATGGTAATAGGTTTGTGATCTTTAGTTATATTGGGAAGAAAAGTGAAAAAAGTGAAAATGTTAGTCACTCAGTTGTGTCTAACTGTGACTCCATGGACTGTAGCCCAACTGGCTCTTCTGTCCATGGGATTCTCCAGGCAAGAATACTGGATTGGGTTGCCATGCTCTCCTCCAGGGGATCTTCTCAACTCAGAGATTGAATCCAGGTTTCCCACATTGCAGGCAGATTCTTTACTGTCTGAGCCACCAGGTAAGCCCTTAACTGGGAAGATTATCCCAAATAGTTACTATTTTTCCAAAGAGCCACACACTTTCCACTCACTTCATTTTGCATTTATACATGATCAGAACTAAGGACTGATGCTGAAGTTGAAAATCCAATACTTTGGCCACCTCATGCAAAGAGGTGACTCATTGGAAAAGACCCTAATGCTGGGAGAGATTTGAGGGCAGGAGGAGAAGGGGACGACAGAGGATGAGATGGCTGGATGGCATCACTGACTCGATGGACGTGAGTCTGAGTGAACTCCGGGAGATGGTGATGGACAGGGAGGCCTGGCGTGCTGTGATTCATGGGGTCGCAAAGAGTCAGACATGACTGAGCGACTGAACTGAGAACTAAGGAAAAACAACTAACCTTGGANCGAGTAAACTCTGGGAGTTGGTGATGGACAACGAGGCCTGACATTCTGCAGTCCATGGGGTCACAAAGAGTCAGACATGACTGAACTGAACTAAACTGAACTGAAATGTTCATCAACAGATGAATGGATAAAGAAGATGTGGCTCATATGTACAATGGAATTTTACTCAGCCATAAAAAATGAAATTTTGCCATTTGCAGCAATACAGATGGACTTGAAGGGCATTATTCTAAGGGAAATAAGTAAGACAGAGAAAGATAAATACTGCATGATATCACTTATAAGTAGAATCTAAAAAATAAAACAAATTTGTGAATATAACAACAACCAAAACAAAGAACAGACTACAGATACAGAGAACAAACTAGTTGTCACAAGTGGAAAGAGAGAGGCAAGATATGGATAGGGGATTAATAAGTACAAACCAGTATATATAAAATAAATAAGCTACAAGTGTATATTGTACAAAATAAGAAATATAGGTAGTATTTTATAATAACTATAAATGGAATATAACCTTTAAAAATTGTGAAGCATTATACTGAACACCCATAACTTGTGTAATGTTGTACATCAACTATATCTGAATTTAAATAAAACACCCAGTTCCTTTACCACCTGTTAATATTTCCAGTGATGGGAACTTAGTCACTTTATCCACTGATCCTTGGCTTCTTCAAATTTAAAACTGGCATAATAAGACGAAAAGCAAGTTTTTTTTAGAAAGCCCTGACAGAGTTGGGTTGTGTCCTCACTGGCTATTATCACCATTCCTTGGTGTCACCTCATCCATTTCCTGGTGTTTCCTTAAGTACCTATGTTTGGTAGGAGGAGGGAGGTAGGAGTGGGGGGAAAACAGAGCGATTTCATTATAGCTGGATTCATATCATATACCTTTGTTAAGATGCCTTGGGGGACTTTCCTCGTGGTCCAGTGGTTAGGAATTTACCTGCCGATGGAGGGGACACAGGTCCAATCCCTGGTCTGGGAAGATCCCACATGCCATGGGTAAACTAAGTCCATGGGCACAACTACGGAGCCCATGAGCCCGAGAGCCCGAGATCCACAACCAAAGAAACCACCACCATAGGAAGCCTGCACGCTGCAACGGAAGAGTAGCCCCTACTCACCGCAGCTAGGGAAAGCCTGTGAGCAGCGATGAAGACCCAGTGCAGCCATAAATAAATATATAAATAATTTTAAAAAATGCCTTGGGGCAAAGAAAATTCAGAATATGAAAATATGGAACTTGAAAGTCGAAGTACTCAAACCCCAGGAAATCACTCTCCATGTGCCAGTAGCAAAGGCAGTATCAAAGAGCAATAGAAACATTCCAGAGATGCTTCTGCCTCCAGAATCACTCCCACCAATGGATGGAGTCAGCATCTGTTCCCTCCGCCACCCCACTCCCAATGTGAGAAGATCCTCACCTGTAACTACCTTTGCAAAGAAGGTAGTAACCAGAAGGAGTGCTAGGGGAAATCCAGCCCAGCAGTTCACTCAGAGTGGGCTATATTTAAAAAATACTGTCTTCTTCAGCCTGTGCCCAGAAGACAGTATTTTGACAGACAATATTTTTTCCCAATTGACAAAATATTGACAGAATGTTGGAAAAATATTGACAAAAAATGTTTTTATGAAAAGCAGATATCCAGAAACTTTGGGCCAAGTGGTATCCATGGAAATGTTTTATAGGTACATAAATAATGAAACTGGTCACGTGTAAAGTTCTTGGCACTGATCTTACCAGCGTGGTGGCCACAACTCATACTCTCAAGAAACCATTTCAGAAGTGAGTTGGTGAGAATGACATCACTGGGCTAAACTTATCTGCACTCCACAAATAAACTGTTTGCAAACGTCAGGACTTCATTCCTAGTAGCAATAAATTACTTACCTCAGAACTGATGGAGACAGACCAGTGTGTAAAATAACGTGGCTGAGAACTCCAACCTACCTTATATTTCCCTTTTGGAGTCAATAAAAGTGATGCTCAGAAAGCATAAATAAATTGCTTGAGGTCACACAGTTATTGAGTAGCCAGACTGCCACTGACTGGAAACCAAGTCTGCTGATCTGAGGCCAATGTTCTTTCTACACAGCACATCACATTTCCTTCAGCAGAGGCCCAAGGTGCAATTCAAGTGCCCATCTATTCAGTAGTGCTGGATGTGACTCACTTTTCCTCTAAGACTTACACTACCTTCTTACTAGGAAAATCATTTATTCCCCATTTAGCCACTGGACCACCTTTTACCAGGTGGGTGACTATACCACTCTTTCAAAATATATGCTACTTATGCTAAATCCGACATTTCATGGTCATACCTTAAGCTGCAAATAGATGTACTTTGGGCTGAAAATGTATTTACAAAAACTCTGGGCTGAGTATTGCTTAGACAAAAATTTGTGTCTTTACAGAATTATTTATTGTAGCAGAGTCTTTAATTCTAATGACAAGGTGGCCTGCAGCAATGTTTAATATTCATTCACTTTTATTCAGGCAGAAAATTGACATTAGGACAGGTCTATTCTTATAAAATAATTCTAGTTCTTCCAAAAGGAAGACACTTTTTCAAATATTGTTCAAATACAGGCATGGAAAAGGTAGCCCCATTGTGATATCAAGTGATAACTTTGTATTAATATTAGCAACTGCAGCCAATAAAATGCTTTTGCAAACATCTGAGAATGCCACAGGCTGAGAGCTGGAACTTTGCTGATAAAGAAGACAGATAGCTCAGGCCTTGCCATGTGTCCTAGGCATAGGGCATAGAGAAATGAAGAATCCTCCCCTCCTGAGTGAATTGTAAGCCACGTATTTGCTCAAGATCTAGGCTGCAGATGTTGAAAAATGTTGACCTTCAGAAGGAACAATGAACCAACCACTGCATCTTGACCCAATCAGATTGCTAGGAGAGTCATGGCTTGGTGTCAGATGGATTGATTTTTTTAAATCCCATACAAAGAAATTTACAGACAAGGACAGAGACATGGGCAAATACACTTGCATGCTCTTCCTAGAGTCCCAGGCACAACTTGAACAGTAGACTGGGTGTCCCTGTGCCCTGATGTCAAGGCAGTCTATGCCCAGGCTTTGTTCAGCCTGTCTGCTGGTCTATCTTTGCATCCTTTATATGAAGGCTGGATTAACTGAGCAGCCAGCCATCTGGGCTGCTTTCCCAACAACAAAGAAAGCCATGTGGTCCAGAGGCATTTTGGGGATTAAGAAAGGGTAAAAAGCAATAAAAAAAACAAACAGCCTGAACCAGAGGGGCATGAGGGAACATGCAGAAGGGCATACTGTGACTGGAGAACAAGCATTCCATCCTGCCAGGCTTGCCCGAGCTGCCTCTGAGCTGTGGCATGAGGGCTCACAGTTAGAGCACAAAGGTCTAGAACCACAGTGGTCTGAACTGGGAGAAAAGCAGGGAAGCTCTCGCGGCATCCTGCCTCCTAAGACTGGGTGGGGTTCCCAGGGGGATACACCTGGGGCTAAGAGGACAGTGGCCGCTAGGAAACCAGCAAGATGAAACCAACCCCCTTGACCACCAGAGCTCACATTAGGAGGGGGATGTCCTCCTCTTTGGAATAATAAAGGGTGGGTATAGTGACAGGAGATATTAGGTCCTTATCTAGCAAAGATAGAAACTGGCTAAAATATAAAGTTTATTCTATTAAATGTTTACCTACTTTCATTTTAGTGCTTTTTAATCAATAAACTAGAACCCATCCAGGCCCAGTGGGGAAGTTTTCCCAGAGGCTTGATCAACTTGAAGCAACTATTATGATATTAGTTCAGCAAATAAGCAAATTTCATTGAGACGGGATGACTGACTATCATAGACAGCAATGTTTCTCCTTCAAATAACATACAATATACAGAATGTGTAGGTAGACTCTTAGAGAGTTGTGTGTTTGGTTTGGTAGAGTAAGGATTATTATTTCTTTTTTTTTTTAATTTTTGGAACTGGGTGAAATAATTTGAATGTTCACATGGAAGAATTAGTCTCCAAGAAAATTTTGAATTATAATAAAGAGGAATAGAGCATCTTGTCTTTGAGGCTGAGGTCATCGATTTGTCTTACCAGCTATAAAACTTATTTTAAAGTTTCTTTAGTCAAACCAACAGGAGCAGACAGATAGATCAATACAGTATCCAGAAAAAGATCCTACTTTTCATGGGAAATTGACATGTGACAAAAATGGTATTTAATTTAGAAGAGAAAGGATGGCTTGTTTGGTTCTTTCTCCACTAAATTAAAATGTAATAAGTTTTAGTAGACTTTGCAGGCATCATTGACTAACCATTGTGAGAAAGCAAATTTGGACCTCATCCCACACCATGTAAAAAATAAGTATTAGATGAAATAAAGGTTTAGCTATTTAAAACGTTAATAACAAAATGAAACAGAGTTCTTAAGCAACAAGAAATTTCCAAAACTATAAAGAAAAAATTTTGATTGGAAAAGAAATTCAAGAAAAACATTTGAAATGATGATTCCATGATGTCAAAAGACAAGTAAGAGAATATAAAAATTATTTGCAAATCACATGAGAGATTGAGAGTTTAATTCTATAATACATAAGTGGATAAGGAAAGAGCATAGAAATCAGTACAAAAAGGAACAAAGTATCTGACTTAAACCTCAAAATATAATCCACAAAAGAGAGTCCAAATGGTTAATTAATAAATGAAAATGATGCTCAACTTCATCAACAGTCCAGAAAATGCAAATTCAATGTACATGAGATGCCATATTTTATCTATCAGGCTGGCACTAATTACAATGAACACTAATCCCCAGTGCTGGCTAGGCAAATGGAAAATTTCTCTCACACATTACTGGTGAAAACATGAGTACTAAGTTTAAGAAAGTAATCCATAACATCTAATAACATAATTGTGTATGCACGCTCAGTCACGTCCAACACATTGTGATCCCATGGACTGTAGCCCACCAGGTTCCTCTGTCTATGGGATTATCCCAGAAAGAATACTGGAGTGGGTTTCCTTTTCCTCCTCCAGGGGATCTTCCTGACCCAGGGACTGAACCCAAATCTCCTGGATTGGCAGGTGGATTCTTTACCACTTGAGACACCTGGGAAACACCCCAAAATAATTGTTACGTGTAGCATTATTTGTAGTAACCTTTCCCCACAAAGAAACCTCCAAAATAACCCGAATATCAAATGCCAATGGCTAAACAAATTATGGAACATCATATTGTTAAAAATATGTAAAATATGAAGTGTTACACAGTTATTAAGAAGAATGAGTTAGGTCTGCATTTGGGGTTGTTACAATTACTTTTCCCATTTCACAGATGTGGAAACATAGATGGTAATCAACTTGCCCCAGGTCACAGAGCTAATGTAACCCATGGATCTGGGTTACAGATCCATGAAGAGCATTTCAAAATGGAGGCCACAGTCAAAGTTATTAAGGGTTGTCAAGAGTTTGGAAGGATAAATACTGAAAAAGGACACTGAACTCGGTAATTAAGAGGCCACCTTATCCTAAATAGGGTCTGAGTTCAATGGCTTTAGGAGAAGAGCACATCAAAGAGTCATGTATGGATGTGAGAGTTGGGCCATAAAGAAGACTGAGTGCCAAAGAACTGATGCTTTTGAACTGAGGTGCTGGAGAAGTCCCTTGAGAGGTGCTTGAGAGTCCCTTGGACAGCAAGGAGATCAAACCAGTCAATCTTAAAGGAAATCAACCCTGAATATTCATTGGAAGGACTGATGATGAAGCTGAAGTTCCAATACCTTAGCCACTTGATGGGAAGAGCCATTTCATTGGAAAAGACCTTGATGCTGGGAAAGATTGAGGGTAAGAGAGCAAAAGGAGAAGGCGAGAGAGGATGAGATGGTTGGACGGAATCTCTGACTCAATGGACATTGAGTTTGAGCAAACTCTGGGAGAGTGGAGGACAGGGAAGCCTGGCATGCTTCAGTTCATGGGGTCTCAAAGAATCGGACCTGACCTAGCGACTGAACAACAGCAACACCAAAGAGTAAACAATGACTATTTTTTTCAAGCAATGCAACAGCCAGTAGCAGGAGACAGGAAGACAGTTTTAATGACTTGCCTCTGCTTGAAACTACCAAGCCTCCTTAACTTGATTAGAATAAAATGTCCCTTATGTTTGGCTGCTGCTGCTGCTGCTAAGTCACTTCAGTTGTGTTCGACTCTGTGCGACCCCATAGATGGTAACCCATCAGGCTCCCCTGTCCCTGGGGTTCTCCAGGCAAGAACACTGGAGTGGGTTGCCATTTCCTTCTCCAATGCAGGAAAGTGAAAAGTGAAAGTGAAGTCGCTCAGTCATGCCTGACTCTTTGCGACCCAGTGGACTGCAGCCCACTAGGCTCCTCCATCCATGGGATTTTCCAGGCAAGAGTACTGGAGTGGGGTGCCATTGCCTTCTCCATATGTTTGCCTGCAAGGTTCTATCTGATCTGCCCTCCATCTACCATTTTGGTAATATCATTTGCCAATCTCCTCCTATGCACCTTGGCTCAAGCGGTAAAGAGTTCAACTGCAATGCAGGAGACAGAGGGGACTCAGATTCAGTCCCTTGGTTGGGAAGATCCCCTGGAGGAGGAAATGGCAACCCACACCAGTATTCTTGTCTGGAAAATCCTATGGACTGAGGATCCTGGTAGGCTACAGTCCCTGGGGTTGTGAAGAGTCATGACTGAACATGCACACACTACTCATCTCCTCCTGACCAACTGTGCTCCAGCATCATCTGCCTGCTTTCTGTCCCCAGCATAGACAGCCTCCTGCCTGGGGAGTGTCAGACTCCACTGTGCCCTTGACCTAGAACCCTACTCCACCCCATTATGTGCATCTCTTTATTTATCTAGGATTATATCAAGTCTCCTGCTCAGAGGCCTTCCCTGATCAACTTACCCTAAATAGCATTCCTTCCACCCCTGTCTCTTCAGCCACTCTTTTCTCTTTAATTTTTTCCCAGCCCTCATCACCACAACCATATATTTACTTGTTTAGCGTTTGCCTTCCAACACCAAACATGAGCTCCATGAGAAGAAGGACTTGGTTTTTGTTTCTTACAGTACCTCCAGCAACTGGAACAGTTGTTGTTACATGATAGGAGCTCAATAAAGCTTTGTTAAAGGAATTGAGAAATGAGGTTGGAAGGAACGGTACTTCTTCCCACGAAGCTCATAATTTAATTGTGTGTAGATAATGTGCACACACACATACACGATACTCACACAAGTTCATGGAGGGCAAAAACAGCACACAAGCCTCATAACATAGACAGTGGGCTGAGGTCAACCAGAAAACACTGCACAAGCGAAGAGCTTCAAGTGAGATTTTGAGGAAAAGGACAGGAGCTTGGATTTATAAGAAGAGAAGTATAAGTGAGGGATGAGCAATGTTTAATCTGAAGACAGGAGGTGAAGGAAGATTGAAAGAGAAAGTCATGTGGAAGTCACCAATTCTGTGGAGGGCTCAAAATAACATCTTTTTTGACCTTAATAAAATCCATAGATTTTATTCAGATCTGCACACTGTACTCATTTGTGTGTCTGGCTGTATTAAGTTCTATATGATTTTATCACACAAGTGTCCACCACCACAATCAAGAAACTGAGCAGCTCTATACTACAAGACTCCTTATGTGACCATTTACTAACAGAGACAACCTCCTCCATCCTCATCAGCCTGGTTATAGCTTACATGATTAATTTGTTCTAAATGGATCTACTCTTTCAGGGATATAGACTTTGTTGTTCAGAAAACAGTGTTCAAAGTAACACATCAGTTAAAACTTTATACTAAAATGCTCATCAAATTGGAAGCTTTTCAGGACAGTTGTGCACAAGGAGACTTTGAATCAAAACAAGGTGTTATCTAATTTAGAGAGGAATGAACCAGGGTATTCAATACTCCCCACATATTCTCCTTGGAGAAGGCAATGGCAACCCACTCCACTGTTGTTGCCTGGAAAATCCCATGGACAGAGGAGCCTTGGCAGGCTACAGTTCATGGGGTCAAAAACAGACACAACTGAGTGACTGAGCACTGAGCACCCGCCTCCGTCCTCCTCTACCACATTCTGTCATTTTGGGAAGGACAAATCAGATATTTTTCAGAGTTACCGTCCCTAGAGGAAAGAACAGTTTATTATGTAAGCATCAATAAATGTGTTGCAGCATGCGGGAACTTTTGTTGTAGCAAGTGAGATCTAGCTCCCTGACCAGGGACTGAACCCAGGCCCCCTGCATTGGGAGTGCAGAGTCTTAACCACTGGACCACCGGGGAAGTCCTGCAACTAATACCTTCAGCAGCCAAATAAAATTAATAAATAAAAATAAATATTAAAAAATAAATACATATGTTGATAATACATTTGCTTCTTGAAATGTTCATGATTATTTGAGGACATGTCTATAACATGTAGCAAATTTGAGGGACTGTCTATAGTAACGGCAGGGTATTGGCAAGAACACTGGGCTTGGAGTCCAAAGACCCCAGTTCTGTCACTTATTAGCTGTGTGGCTTTTGGCAATTCCCTTAGCCTCTCAGAAACCTCTCAGTTTCTTTCCATAAAATGAGATGAAGCTCATTATGTTGTTACAAAGATTCCATCCCTTAATGGATGTGGAAATGCTTGGTAAATTGTTCTGCAAATACAGACAGCCCATTTCTTCTGTGCTGGAGTTAATTACGGGACTCTTAGGTCAGTAGGCACGGCTGCTCTTTCAGCTCTATGCTTACTTTTCTCTCTTCAGCACATCACTAGTCTTCACTAAAGCGTTTTGATTTTATCTTTGGTGTCTCCACTGGCCACTATTACAAATAATCAGATAGGAGGAAAAGGGAGACATGTTCTCAGATCCGTCTTTACACAAGCAAGGGGCGAGACAACTGATAGGAGGAAAGTAGCCAACAGCAGAGGAAACATCATGGCTTTGGAAAGTATTATGAAGGAACCATTTATTCTAACTGCAGAATATAATCCTTCAAAGGCTTGGGTGGTGGAGTTCCAGGATAACCTAGAAAAAGAGTGGTTGGTTTTCAACGGTGCAGATGAACCTGTCAGCAGGGCAGGAAGAGAGATGCAGACACAGAGAACAGACATGTGAACATAGCAGGAAGGAGAGGGTGGGATGAACTGAGAGAGTAACTGACATATACACACTTGCTGTTGTTGTTGCTTTAGTTGCTAGTCAGTCGTGAGTTGTGTCCGGCTCTTTTGCCACCCCATAGACTGTAGCCCACCAGGTTCCTCTGTCCATAAGATTTCCTAGGCAAGAATCCTGCAGTGGGTTGTTATTCCCTTTTTCAGGGGATCTTCCCCACCATGGGTAAAATAGCTAGCTGGTGGGAACCTGCTGTAAAGCACAGAGAGCTCAGTTTGGTGCTCTGTGATAACCTAGAGGGGCAGGATGGGGGTGGGCTGGGGCTGTCTCTT
>SJYV01030554.1:0-12221 GCA_006410875.1 Neotragus pygmaeus
GGGAGAAGGGACCTGTTTCTGCCCCAACACCACATTTTGTTGTTCACCTGTCGGTGGACAGCTCAGTTGTGTCACCTTTTGGCTCTTGTGAATAATGCTGCTACGAAACAGAGTGCATACATATTTTAACTTGATGTAATGTCCGATAGGATTATAATAGAAAGCACAGTGTGTTTTATATGCTTACATTTGATGAAGTAATTCTGAATCATGAAAAATGCAGTAGCAAGCTGTTCAAAAGATCATTAGATGGTTTAAGAGACGTCGTCACAGTGCCTCATGGGCCGAGCCGCGGCTGGGGATGGGACACACGTTCAAGGCACTGTGACTGTCGTAGCTCGCTTCTGCCCCACCGGTGGGCGTGGGGGAGGTTGTGGATACTTTTATTTAGAGGTGGTGTTGAAAACCTAAGAAATAGGTGCACAAAGGTAGGGATCATAGACCTTTCACAGATGACTGTGAGGTGAGATGCTGGGAGCACTGGACGCCTACTCTGTGAGGCTGGATAATGAGAGTGCTCATCTCGGGGCGTGGGGAGCATAGCAGGGTCACGTGCCCACGGGGCTCCCCTGGCCAGGCGTGGACGTTGGCCGTGACGACTGNTGACTGTGAGGTGAGATGCTGGGAGCACTGGACGCCTACTCTGTGAGGCTGGATAATGAGAGTGCTCATCTTGGGGCGTGGGGAGCATAGCAGGGTCACGTGCCCACGGGGCTCCCCTGGCCAGGCGTGGACGTTGGCCGTGACGACTGCGGATGTGCAAACGTGTCCGTGGTGTGCAGGTAATTTTTAAAAGGAATGCAGTGAATCTAGGTGAAGGAACACAGGGATTTACAGGGGTTCCTTATAAGTTTTCTGTGTAAATTTTCCTATAAAATTTTGTAAGTTTATGTCAGACTAAGCTAAAAAAACATGCATCACGGGACTTCCCTAGTGGTCCATTGGTTAAGACTTCACCTCCCAGCGCAGAGAGTTCAGGTTTGATCCCTGGTCGGGAGCGAAGATCCCACATGCCTCAGGAGCAAAACAGCAAAACAGAAAACAGAAGTGCTATTGTAACAAATGTGATACAGACTTTAAAAAATGGTCCACGTCAAAAAATCTTCAAAACCGAAACCCACATCAAAATAGCATGTAAAATAGAATACAACTGTGAGGGAAGATGTATGCACACAAAAAAGACATGATATTTTTATATCAAAAATACTAATCATGGTTATCTCTGGGTGGCAGTATTTTCTTGATTTTACCAAGTTTTTTGCCCTCATTGTTACTGTTGTTCTATGCATTTATCAGTTTACTAATTATGGAGAAGAACACTAGTACTTAGTTTAATAAACATGTACTCCAGTAGTTATCTAATAATTATCTAATGGAAACGTCTCTGGTAGCGCAGTCAGTAAAGCGTCTGGTCTGCAATGCAGGAGACCCAGGTTCGATTCCTGGGTTGGGAAGATCCCCTGGGGAAGGAAATGGCAAACCACTCCAGTATTCTTGCCTGGAGAATCCCAGGGACAGCGGAGCCTGGAGGGCTACAGTTTATGGGGTCGCACAGAGTCGGGTATGACTGAAGCGACTTAGCAGCAACAGTCGGACACGACTAAGCACACAGCACGCGTGGCAAACACACAGAAACACCTGAGGACTTTCCTGGACCCGAGCTCCACCCAAACGGCCCCTGGCTTCGGTGAAGGACCATGGCCTGGGCAAGGACAGGCACGGAGGCGTGCTGGCTTCCGGGTCCTTCATCCAAGGTCGACAACATCCCAGCTGAGGCCCCGTCAGATGCTTAGAGCATCAACAGCTCGAGGTCGAGACATCCTTCACGGTCGCGGAGTTCACTTCCTGGCGCTCTGGACGGCTCCCCCTCCAGCGCCTGGCCTCAGCTGGTCCTTGCTCGGCAGCTCTGTCTATGGAAAGGCCTTTCTTCACTTGGAATCCAGATCTGATGGCTGCTCTGTTCCTGGGAGACGTGCCGACCAAGGCCGCCAGCGAGGGGCTCTGACGTGTCTGCCCTGAGCTCCCGTGAAGCGTGCTTCCCCAGCCCAGCTCTTCCCCAGCCCCAGACCCGCCCCTCCGGCTCTCCTCTGTTCTCGTCCGTCTCACCGAGACCTGGCACGCAGTGTTTCTGAAGCGTGGCTGTCCTCTCCCCCGTCCAGGACCTGAGGACTGCACGTGCCGTCGCCCGTCCCTGCTACCGGATGGGTAGGTCAGGGAGGGAGCTCCTGGCCACGCTGCAGGCTCTGGCTTGCTCGCGCTCACGGCCTCCAGGCCCGGCTTCTGGCCGCGGTGCGCGGGGGAGGAAGCTCGCAGCTGAGCCCCGGGCGCCTCTGCTCTGACGGCCGCGCAAAATACAGTGGCTGTTCAATGAAAAGGTGGCTCCTCTCGGCAGCTCCAGGGACCGAGGCGCGAGGGGTCAGAGTGCTGGGCGTGGCAGGAGGACCACGGAGGCTCAGAGGAGCGGGGCCTCCTGTGCCAGCGAGCGGGAAGGGGCCGGGCCAGACGTCCCCCAGGCTGTCCCCGGCGCCAGGCAGGGGGAAATCACCCGAGCTGGGACTTGAGGCTAAACTCCCGTCTTCGATGGCGAATCCATGAGAATCGAGGAACAGATGAAGCGTGCGGAGAGAAGCTACGGTCTGAGCGGACGGCAGTGGTGGACGCGGAGAAGCGGTGACCGAAGCCGGCGCTACTGCGTCCGGATCCGGGAGCTGAGAGCCCCGCACCGGCATCTCTTCTCGGCCGGGAGCTGCGGCAGCCGGAACGCTGGACCCGGCTCACCCCAGGCGTGGGCCGTGCTCGCGGGCGGGTGGGGGGCACGGAGCCGAGGCCACAGTGGCGAGGGGGGACAGGTCCCCCAGGAGGCTGCACTGACGGGGGTGGGCGCGGGCTAACCCAAGGCTCTGCCGCGCTCCCTCGCTCTTCCTGGGCGTTAGGGAGGGGCGTGATGATGTTCTCTGCGGCCCCCTTCGAGGAAATGGCCGTGCGTGTCCCAGACTCCTGTGGGGGGGAGCTGGGGAGGCTGCCTGGAGGAAGCCGTGTCCCACTGATGTCTGTGAGCAGAACAGCCTGCGCGCCTCCTGAGCGCGGTGGGTGGGCCGCTGAGCTGCCTCCACCTGCTGGGCTGCGTGGTTCTCTTTCCCTTAAGGCGTGCCTCTGCTCGGCCACCCAGTCATGTCTGCCTCTTTGCGACCCGTGGTCCCAAAGTCACAGTAACGCTTCAGGCCCATCAGGAATTATATTTTTTAAAAAAACAACAAATGTTGAAACACTTATACACTGCTGGTGGGAATGTAAAATAGCGTGGCTGCTGTGGAAACAGGTTCCCCCCAAAATTACCTATAGAAAGTCCTTGCTGCTGCTGCTGAGGCGCCTCAGCCATGTCCGACTCTGTGCGACCCCGTAGACGGCAGCCCACCAGGCTCCCCTGTCCCTGGGGTTCTCCAGGCAAGAACGCTGGAGTGGGTTGCCATTTCCTTCTCCCGTGCATGAGAGTGAAGAGTGAGAATGCAGTCGCTCAGTCGTGTCCGACTCTTTGCAACCCCAAGGACTGCAGCCCAGTAGGCTCCTCCGTCCGTGGGATTTTCCAGGCGAGAGTACTGGAGTCGGGTGCCATCGCCTTCTCCAATAGAATGTCCACATGATCCAGCAATTCCTCTTCTGGGTGTATTGCGAAAAGAACTGGAAGTGGGTACTCAGGTATTTATACAATGTTCACAGCTGTGCTTCCCAGGTGGCTCAGTGACAAAGAATCCGCCCGCCAGTGCTGGAGGCGCAGGCTTCATCCATGGGTGGGGAAGATCCTCTGAAGGAGGAAATGGCAGACTGCTCTTGGCTGAGAAATGCCATGGACACAGGAGTGTGGCGGGCTACCGTCCAGGGAGCCACCAAGAGTGGGACACGGCCGAGCGATCGGACGTGGACACGTGGGGTAAGCAGGGAAGAAAGCGGTTCAGAGTGTGCTCTGAGGAGCAACCTTGGGGTCAGGAAGGGCTGGGGTGGCTGGCTTTACTAAAGGCCTTTAGTACTAGGATTTTCTAACCACATGCATGTGTAAACCATGCAAAAGATCATACTGCAGAGTGACATGTCATCTCTGACCCCATTTTTAAAAGGAGATCAACCCCCAGCAGACCATCCGTCTGCGTACAGATCATCTGAGCACCGAGAGTCGGAAAGCGGGCGCTGGAGTCGGGGAGCAGCAGCAGGGGCGGGGAGAGGCCCACACTGTCCCCCGTGCCCTGCTGCCTGGCGTGGCCACCGCTGCCTGGGAGACTCTGTCTTCATCATTCCTTCTCTCTAGACCGCTCGAGAGTGAACTGAAAACATCGCTCTTTACCTCTGACTTCCGGGTTTATTTCCTGAGATCACAGGCGGTTGTTCAGTTGCTAAGTCCTGTCATTCACTGTCTCCCAGAGTTTGCTCAAATTCATGTCTACGGAGTCCGTGATACATATAGCCATCTCACCCTCTGTCTCCCCTTCTCCTCCTGCCCTCAGTCTTTCCCAGCATCAGGGTCTTTTCCAAGGAGTCGGCTCTTCGCGTCAGGTGGTCAAAGCATTGCAGCTTCAGCTTCAGCCTCAGTTCTTCCGATGAATATCCAGAGTTGATCTCCTTTAGGATGGACTGGTTTGGTATGGCAGTCCACGGGACTCTGAAGAGCCTTCCCCAGCACCACAGTTTGAAAGCATCAGCTCTTCGGCACTCAGCCTTTTGGATGGTCCAAGTCTCGCATCTGTACATGACTACTGGGAAAACCATAAGCTTGACTATACAGACCTTTGGCAGCGAAGGGATGTCTCTGCTTTTTAATTCGCTGTCATGGCTTTCCTTCCAAGGAGCAAGCGTCCTTTTAGTTTCCTGGCTGCAGTCACCATCTGCAGTGACTTTTGAGCCTGTCACTGCTTCCACTTTTCCCCCGTCTGTTTGCCGTGCAGTGATGGCCCTGGATGCCATGATCTTTGTTTATTTCACGTTGAGTTTCAAGCCAGCTTTCTCACTTGCCTCTTTTACTTTCATCAAGAGGCTCTGTGGTTCCTCTTTGATTCTGCCATTAGAGTGGTATCATCTGCATATTTGAGGTTGTTGATATTTCTCCCAGCAATCTTGATTCCAGCTTGTGAGTCTTCCAGCCCAGCATTCTGCATGATGTACTCTGCATATAAGTTAAATAAGCAGGGTGACAACATGTAGCCTTGTTGTACTCTTTCCCAATTTTGAACCAGTCAGTTTTTCCGTGTCTGGTTCTAACTGTTGATTCTTGACCTACATAAAGGTTTTTCAGGAGACAAGGAAGGTGGTCTGGTATTCCCGTCTCTTTAAGAATTTCACACAGTTTGTTGTGATCCACACAATCAAAGGCTTTAGTGTAGTCAGTGAAGCAAAAGTAGATGTTTTTCTTGATCTCCCTTGCTTTCTCCATGATCCAGCGGATGTTGACAATTCAATCTCTGGTTCCCCTGTACCTCTGGGGCCCAGCTTGTACATCTGGAAGTTCTCAGTCCACATACTGCTAAAGCCTAGCTTGAAGGATTTTGAGCATAACCTTGCTAGCATGTGAAATGAGCACAATTGTGCAGTAGTTTGAGCATTCTTTGGCATTGCCCTTCTTTGGGATTGGAATGAAAGCTGACTTTTCCCAGTCCTGTGGCCACTGCAGAGTTCTGATACAAAAACAGAGTATTGTTACCAAAATCTAGAAACTGGACATTGCTACAATCCTGTTATCTAACGTGTAGCCCATGGCCAGGTTCTCCCAAGTCACAATAATGTCCTTTCTGGCCAAGATCCATAGGGCTTCCCTGCTAGCTCAGCTGGTAAAGAATCTACCTGCAATGCAGGAGACCCTGGTTCCATTCCTGGGTCAGGAAGATCTGCTGGAGAAGGGATAGGCTACCCACTCCAGGATTCTTGGGCTTCCCTTGTGTCTCAGCTGGTAAAGAATCTCCCTGCAGTGAGGGAGACCTGGGCTTGATCTCTGGGTTGGGAAGATTCCCAGGAAAAGGAAACAGCTGCACACCCCAGTATTCTGGCCTGGAGAATTCCATGGACTATGGTCATGGGGTCGCAAAGAGTCAGACAGAACTGAGTGATTTTCACTTCCAAGATCCATTCGAGGACCATGCGTTGCATTTCATTTTCATGTCCTTTAATCTCTTGATCGGGAGCAGTTTCTAAGCCCTTGTCTTTCTGACCTTGATATTTGTAAAGAGCACAGGCCAGTTGCTTTTTAGACAGTCCCTCCTGGGTCGGCCTGACGTTTCCTTCTTGTTACACGCGGCCTTTGCGTTTTCGGCAGGAACACTGTATGTAATGCTGGGTCTGCCTCAGGTCACCTCATCACGAGGTCCTGGTGCCACTGTATCCCGGCACTGCTGATGTTAGGTGGGGTCACTCACTTGGCTACGCAGGAAGTCTGCCAGCCCTCTTCACTATGAGTGAGTCAGTGTGGGGCTAAGTCGTTCACGTCACTCTATTTACAGCGTGTGAATTTCTGCTCCTCGGCAAAGTGATTGAGTTATACACACATGTACTGTTAATATTCTTTCCCATTATGGTTTGTCCCGGGACACTCATACCCAGTAGGACTTGGGGTTTATCCGGTCTGTATACAAAAGCTTATACATGTACTCACCCCGTCTCCCACTCCCTCTCCTGGGCAGCCGCACACCTGAGATGCCGTTTCCGTTTCACAGACAGGTTCACTGTGNATAGAATGTCCACATGATCCAGCAATTCCTCTTCTGGGTGTATTGCGAAAAGAACTGGAAGTGGGTACTCAGGTATTTATACAATGTTCACAGCTGTGCTTCCCAGGTGGCTCAGTGACAAAGAATCCGCCCGCCAGTGCTGGAGGCGCAGGCTTCATCCATGGGTGGGGAAGATCCTCTGAAGGAGGAAATGGCAGACTGCTCTTGGCTGAGAAATGCCATGGACACAGGAGTGTGGCGGGCTACCGTCCAGGGAGCCACCAAGAGTGGGACACGGCCGAGCGATCGGACGTGGACACGTGGGGTAAGCAGGGAAGAAAGCGGTTCAGAGTGTGCTCTGAGGAGCAACCTTGGGGTCAGGAAGGGCTGGGGTGGCTGGCTTTACTAAAGGCCTTTAGTACTAGGATTTTCTAACCACATGCATGTGTAAACCATGCAAAAGATCATACTGCAGAGTGACATGTCATCTCTGACCCCATTTTTAAAAGGAGATCAACCCCCAGCAGACCATCCGTCTGCGTACAGATCATCTGAGCACCGAGAGTCGGAAAGCGGGCGCTGGAGTCGGGGAGCAGCAGCAGGGGCGGGGAGAGGCCCACACTGTCCCCCGTGCCCTGCTGCCTGGCGTGGCCACCGCTGCCTGGGAGACTCTGTCTTCATCATTCCTTCTCTCTAGACCGCTCGAGAGTGAACTGAAAACATCGCTCTTTACCTCTGACTTCCGGGTTTATTTCCTGAGATCACAGGCGGTTGTTCAGTTGCTAAGTCCTGTCATTCACTGTCTCCCAGAGTTTGCTCAAATTCATGTCTACGGAGTCCGTGATACATATAGCCATCTCACCCTCTGTCTCCCCTTCTCCTCCTGCCCTCAGTCTTTCCCAGCATCAGGGTCTTTTCCAAGGAGTCGGCTCTTCGCGTCAGGTGGTCAAAGCATTGCAGCTTCAGCTTCAGCCTCAGTTCTTCCGATGAATATCCAGAGTTGATCTCCTTTAGGATGGACTGGTTTGGTATGGCAGTCCACGGGACTCTGAAGAGCCTTCCCCAGCACCACAGTTTGAAAGCATCAGCTCTTCGGCACTCAGCCTTTTGGATGGTCCAAGTCTCGCATCTGTACGTGACTACTGGGAAAACCATAAGCTTGACTATACAGATCTTTGGCAGCAAAGGGATGTCTCTGCTTTTTAATTCGCTGTCATGGCTTTCCTTCCAAGGAGCAAGCGTCCTTTTAGTTTCCTGGCTGCAGTCACCATCTGCAGTGACTTTTGAGCCTGTCACTGCTTCCACTTTTCCCCCGTCTGTTTGCCGTGCAGTGATGGCCCTGGATGCCATGATCTTTGTTTATTTCACGTTGAGTTTCAAGCCAGCTTTCTCACTTGCCTCTTTTACTTTCATCAAGAGGCTCTGTGGTTCCTCTTTGATTCTGCCATTAGAGTGGTATCATCTGCATATTTGAGGTTGTTGATATTTCTCCCAGCAATCTTGATTCCAGCTTGTGAGTCTTCCAGCCCAGCATTCTGCATGATGTACTCTGCATATAAGTTAAATAAGCAGGGTGACAACATGTAGCCTTGTTGTACTCTTTCCCAATTTTGAACCAGTCAGTTTTTCCGTGTCTGGTTCTAACTGTTGATTCTTGACCTACATAAAGGTTTTTCAGGAGACAAGGAAGGTGGTCTGGTATTCCCGTCTCTTTAAGAATTTCACACAGTTTGTTGTGATCCACACAATCAAAGGCTTTAGTGTAGTCAGTGAAGCAAAAGTAGATGTTTTTCTTGATCTCCCTTGCTTTCTCCATGATCCAGCGGATGTTGACAATTCAATCTCTGGTTCCCCTGTACCTCTGGGGCCCAGCTTGTACATCTGGAAGTTCTCAGTCCACATACTGCTAAAGCCTAGCTTGAAGGATTTTGAGCATAACCTTGCTAGCATGTGAAATGAGCACAATTGTGCAGTAGTTTGAGCATTCTTTGGCATTGCCCTTCTTTGGGATTGGAATGAAAGCTGACTTTTCCCAGTCCTGTGGCCACTGCAGAGTTCTGATACAAAAACAGAGTATTGTTACCAAAATCTAGAAACTGGACATTGCTACAATCCTGTTATCTAACGTGTAGCCCATGGCCAGGTTCTCCCAAGTCACAATAATGTCCTTTCTGGCCAAGATCCATAGGGCTTCCCTGCTAGCTCAGCTGGTAAAGAATCTACCTGCAATGCAGGAGACCCTGGTTCCATTCCTGGGTCAGGAAGATCTGCTGGAGAAGGGATAGGCTACCCACTCCAGGATTCTTGGGCTTCCCTTGTGTCTCAGCTGGTAAAGAATCTCCCTGCAGTGAGGGAGACCTGGGCTTGATCTCTGGGTTGGGAAGATTCCCAGNCCTGGGTCAGGAAGATCTGCTGGAGAAGGGATAGGCTACCCACTCCAGGATTCTTGGGCTTCCCTTGTGTCTCAGCTGGTAAAGAATCTCCCTGCAGTGAGGGAGACCTGGGCTTGATCTCTGGGTTGGGAAGATTCCCAGGAAAAGGAAACAGCTGCACACCCCAGTATTCTGGCCTGGAGAATTCCATGGACTATGGTCATGGGGTCGCAAAGAGTCAGACAGAACTGAGTGATTTTCACTTCCAAGATCCATTCGAGGACCATGCGTTGCATTTCATTTTCATGTCCTTTAATCTCTTGATCGGGAGCAGTTTCTAAGCCCTTGTCTTTCTGACCTTGATATTTGTAAAGAGCACAGGCCAGTTGCTTTTTAGACAGTCCCTCCTGGGTCGGCCTGACGTTTCCTTCTTGTTACACGCGGCCTTTGCGTTTTCGGCAGGAACACTGTATGTAATGCTGGGTCTGCCTCAGGTCACCTCGTCACGAGGTCCTGGTGCCACTGTATCCCGGCACTGCTGATGTTAGGTGGGGTCACTCACTTGGCTACGCAGGAAGTCTGCCAGCCCTCTTCACTATGAGTGAGTCAGTGTGGGGCTAAGTCGTTCACGTCACTCTATTTACAGCGTGTGAATTTCTGCTCCTCGGCAAAGTGATTGAGTTATACACACATGTACTGTTAATATTCTTTCCCATTATGGTTTGTCCCGGGACACTCATACCCAGTAGGACTTGGGGTTTATCCGGTCTGTATACAAAAGCTTATACATGTACTCACCCCGTCTCCCACTCCCTCTCCTGGGCAGCCGCACACCTGAGATGCCGTTTCCGTTTCACAGACAGGTTCACTGTGTCCTGGTTTAGACTCCACATCTCAGTGGTAGCACGTGGCGCTTGTCTTTCTCTAGCCGACGGGCCTGGCCGCCTCTGGCGCCGCCACACTGCGGCGGACGGGAAGCTTCCGTTCTCCTTGGTGACGAGCCCTCCTCCGCTGCGTGTGCACGGGACGTCTTCCGCGCCCACTGCTCTGTCGGCGGGCGTGTAGGTGGTTGTTCAGTTTTGCGTGCCTGTTTCCTTTGGGTGCCTGGACAGTGACCTGACCCCTGGGCCCTGAGAGGAAAGCTCTGCCGCTCTGCCGGCTGAGCTGCCCGGGCATTCGGCCAGCAGGTCTTTTAAGCCGGGCGAGCTGACAAGGAAGCGCTGAGGAAGGCGGTTTGGTCAAGGCCAGCACCCAGAACCGAGCATCCCTCCTGCTGCCCCGCTCCCCGGGTCCCTCGGTCAGCGTTCGCATCCCGTGCATCTCTGCCCTGGGTACTGCAGAGCCAGGGTCGGAAGGAGGCCCTGCACACAGTTCTTCAAGCCTGAGGCCTCGGCGATGCGAAGGCAGTGTTCCTCCAGCTGTTACGAGAACCTAAGACGGAGGAAACAGAAGTCATTTGGGTTGGAGAGCAGTGAGCTGCAGCCGAGCCCAGCAGACATCCTCTCCCCCACGGGCCGGCCTGTGGGTGCCCAGCCGGCGCCCTGCGTCAGTGCTGAAACCCCCGGCGCGGGGCGCGTGCCCACGGCACTGGCTCCGCAGGAGGCCGACTCGGACAGCTCCGAGCCCGAGTCCCGGGCCCCGCGGGCCCCCGGCTGCCGAGAAGGGGCTCAGCCTGTGCTCAGGCGGCCTCCCGAGCCCGCACCACCCCAGCCGNGCGCGTGCCCACGGCACTGGCTCCGCAGGAGGCCGACTCGGACAGCTCCGAGCCCGAGTCCCGGGCCCCGCGGGCCCCCGGCTGCCGAGAAGGGGCTCAGCCTGTGCTCAGGCGGCCTCCCGAGCCCGCACCACCCCAGCCGCACTTCCTCTCTTGCTTTCCTGGGATGCCGACTGCAGCCCCGGGAGGAGGCCGAGAAGCTCGGACAGGCCCCTGCCTCCTCTCTGCCGCTGAACCTGAGGCACCCTCTAACTTTTGGCCTGCGCCCTGGAGGAAGCGGCCAGCGTGGACATCCAGCCCCCAGACCTGGCACCTCCCCTGGGTGCTCTCTGCAACACAGCAGCCCCTCCAAGGGGAACCGGGACCTGGGGGGTGCGACAGCGGCCAGGAGGAAGTGGCCTGGAAGAGCTTCTCGCTTCTCCAAAGTCCCTCTCCCTGGGGTGTTTCAGGGTCTGCCTGTGACAGAGACGGTGGGGGCGGGAGGGGGCAAAGACCGCAGCAGCCCGGGGAGAATCCCAGCTGCGTCGCCGACCGCTGGCAGCCCCGTGCCACTCACAGGTCTCGCCAGTAGCTGAGCCTCGCTCATCCTGACGTGGGGGCGGAGTTAAGCAACCCCTGCTGCTGTCACAAGGACCAGATGTCATCTCGCGGTGGGACTTCCAGACCTTAGGAGTTGGCATGCCCCCTGCGTGATTCTGGCCATCTCTTCATGCCACTTCTGCTATTATTTCCCTAATAATTCTCCGTAACTGGTTTGCCTTTCTAACCTGTTCTAGAGAAATACTGGTCATGAAATTCAGTGTGTTTCACATGTCGTGTTTTCCTACTCCACCTTAAAATAAGTAGGTAATGATTAAATTGAAAAAAATCCACTGTGGTCCCCAGTGGGGTCCCGGGTGCAGCGTGGAGGCCCCTCCTCTGTGCTCCGCACACCAGCAGTCCTCCCCAACAGTCCCTCGGAGGCACTGACTGAACCTCCGGTGCCTTTGTTTGTAGGGAATAGAAGGAGGCCCCCAGTTTCTAGGATGCAAGGCGCTTCAACTCACTCCATGCTTTGCTGCAGACACTCATCGGGCCCGAGTCATATGGCGTCGGGCCAGGACGGTATGGCCCTTGCCCTCTGTGTGGACACAGGCAACCCGGCAGCAGCAGGATTTCCGCAGCGCGGGCTGTGTCTGCTCGCCCTGAGCCCCCTCAGAGGCAGCCACTGGGGCCGGCCAGGCCAAGGGAGCTGTTTGATTGGGGGTGTCCACGTTGCTTCTTCAGCGTAACAGCAGGAGGCTCTCTAGAACGCAGGCAGAGCTGGGACTTGAGCCACCTTTTAGGTGGAATACGGCTGAATCGCCAGCTTTGACTGCAGGCCTCTGCATCAGTCAGGGTCCAGTTAAGGAAACAAGCCATTCCTGCAATTCTAATCAAAACGGGATTTAACCCAGGGCGTTAGAGGCT
>SJYV01030556.1:0-17539 GCA_006410875.1 Neotragus pygmaeus
TATCAGCCTCTTTCTCTCCTCTATTTTCTTATCTACAACATTCTTATCTATCTCTCTCTCTAAATCAATCGCAATCGCTGACGCCGTTCCTCCTTTGGGTTTCCCTGGATCCTGTGGGGACTGGACCCTGGAGAGTTAATCTCCACCGAAATAAGAAGGTAAATTAAGAAAGGTATAGACATAAGATACAGAAAATAGAAAATGTAATATAGAAAAAAATAAGTAACTCTCCAAATTAAAGACAAAGCATCTGGGATAATGAGCGTTACCAAACATAAAGGGCAATCAGTCCAGATTGCAACAGTGTTATGAGATGTGTCCATCATTATGCTTCTCACGACCATACCACTGTTTAACCTGAGGAAACTCCTGGAGGATATGCTTCAACAAAGCAATGAAATAAGAGGAAAAAGAAAAAGACATGATACCCAAAGAATAAGACAAAAAGGGAATGCCACTGGATAACAAGGTGGGAAGACTTAGCAATAAACACACATACAAATGAAGCAAATACAATCCCCAAGCAAACATTAACTTCAAGCAAAACAAAAAGAAACCAGAACACATTCTGAACAATAAACAATACTGGAACAGATTTAATAACATTAAATATTGATTTAAGTGAAAATTATATAAAAGTACATAGAAAGATGTTCAATATCATTAGTCATTAGGGAAATGCAAACTAAAATAACAATGGGATATCACTATGCCACTGTTAGAATGGCTAAAATGAGAAAAGAGTGGAGCAAATGGAATTTTCATACACTGCTGGTAGAAATGTAAAACTTTGGAAAACAGTTTTGTAGTTTCTTAAAAAGTTAATCATATTTCTTTCATATAACTAGCTGTTCTACTCCAAGATACTTATACCTTACAGAAAGGAAAGCATATTCCATACAAAGGCTTGTATACAAATGTTCACAGGATTTGAAACAGTCTCAGAACAGGAAAAAACTAAATGTCCATCAACAAGTGGATGGATAAACAAAGTGTGTTACAGACATACAATAGAATAGTACTCATCAATAAAAAAAGAACTTTTGACATTATAAAAATATAATTATACTGAATGAAAGAAACCAAACCAAACCAAAATAGTATGGACTGTATGGCTACATTTATATAGAAACCTCACAAATTCATTCTAATTTAGAGTAAAAGAAAGCCAATCAGAAATTGCCTAGGGCCAGAGGAAAGATGGGAAGGTAGAGGGAGAAAGGATTATAAAGAGGCAGGAAAAAAGTTCTAGAGTAATGGATATGTTCATTTTCTTCTTCATTGTGGACATGGTGTAACAGTGTTCACGTATATATATCAAAACTTATTCAAATGTACACTTTAAATATGCTTTCTTTATTGTACATCAATTTATACTTCAATGAGGCTCTTTAGAAACATGAAATTGGGTCCTTACCCCAAAACATACATATACCAAAATCAATTCCAAGTGGATTAAGAGTTTAAATGAGAAATAAAAACATTAAGAAGTTTATAAGGCACTATGAAAGATTATCTTTCTAAATTTGGGATAAGTGTTATTTCTTAAACAAGAAATCAAGGACATCTGACAAAACAGATGCCAATAGCATCATAAAGAAATGTTTTTAAAAGCCCACAAACAGAAAATATTTTCAATATACAAGGAGTGTCAAACTCCTCAACTAAGAATCAGTACTGAGAATACATAAAGAACTCTTGCAAGTTAATAAGGATTCTACTTCTAGGAAGATGGAGTGGATATGGTTTTTACTATTTCTTCCACAAAGAACAGAGAAAAGAAGTCTCTTAACAGTGAAAAGCAGAAGGAAGACCGATGAGGTACCTGGAGACCCAAGGAATGACTTGGTGGTGAGTTTTCTTTTCGTCTCATAGATCCCCAGACTTGGAACTGGAGATGCCAGCAATTTGGAGACACCAAGGGCACGGGTCAAAAGAGCCTCAAATAGAAACCTGCTCTCTGTAGCCAAAGGACAGGGAAAGGGGCATCCTGTCAAGACTTTTAGATAACTCCTCTCTACTTCAGCCAAACCACGCAGGAAAAACTGACTCTGCTCTCGCCGCTGCTGTTCCGCCGCTGAGGGCTGAGTGCGGAGCCTAGATTCAAACCTCAGAAGGCTATGTTTAAGGATGCACCGACACCACTGCTGCAGTGGAGGCAGAGAAGGCCAAGAAGGGACTCAGGACACTCGCCCGAACAGGTCAGTAACGAGCCCCAGCGGGGGTATTGTTGGAACCCACACTGGGTCTTGGAGCTCCCACTGAGCCCAGCAGTCACAGGGAGACCCTTGGAGGGTCAAGAGAGGCAGAGGAGGGGGGTGCCCGTCTTTTGCCTTTCCTCCCCTTCTCCTGCCCGGGCAGTGTCCGAGAAAGTCAGCTGAAACAGAAGTGTAAAAGGAATCAAGGATTATAAAACAAAGAACCTGAGGGGAAAATGGGCAAAAATACATGAAGAGAAAAGCAAATGCCTGCGTGTTCAGTTGCTTCGGTCATGTCTGACTCTTTGTGACCTCATGGACTGTAGCTCGCCAGGCTCCTCTGTCCATGGGTTCCTCCAGGCAAGAATACTGGAGTGGGTTGCCATTCCCTCCTCCAGGGGATCTTNAGCAAATGCCTGCGTGTTCAGTTGCTTCGGTCATGTCTGACTCTTTGTGACCTCATGGACTGTAGCTCGCCAGGCTCCTCTGTCCATGGGTTCCTCCAGGCAAGAATACTGGAGTGGGTTGCCATTCCCTCCTCCAGGGGATCTTCCTGACCCAGGAATTGAACCAGCGTCTCCTGTATCTCCTACATTGCAGGCAGATTTTTTTTTTTTACCCCTGAGCCATCAGGAAAGCCCAGAAAAGAGAATACCTATTTTAAATACCTATGTTATAGAAAATAGCACCTATTTCATTAGGCTGTTTATGATTAAATTATGTGTTTGCTTAAAATAGTCTCTTTTACATTTTCTTTGGAATTGTTTAATATATAAGGCCCAGGGCTTTTTGTTGTTCTTTGGAAGTTGTAAACAAGCGGTGGTATTTGTTGCTATTTCACAGGAAATGGCACACGCATGCTCAAAAAATATGAAAAAATGATCAACATCATTAGCAATCAGAAAAGTGCTAATTAAAACCATCGCAAGACAATAATTCACACACAGTGTATACACTATATGATCAAAAAATTAAAAGTCTACAGGAACTCTTATTCATTGCTAGCACAGGATCAGTGACCACATCCACTTTGGAAAACAACTTGAAACTATCTTGAAAAGTTGAACATTCCACAGTTGATGATCTAGCAGCTCTACTTCTAGGTAAAGTCTAAAGAAATTCTCACACATGTGCCAACAGATGTGCAGGGATGTTCCCAGCAACATGGTCCACAGTAACAAAAGAAAGTCTGTGGAAATGTTTCCTGTTTACACAATGCTGAGGAGACATAGCTATTGTACATCTAGTACTGGAGGCAAAAAATGCTATGGGGTTAATAAAACTGCGATGTTTAAGAAATAGAATATTCTTACTGTTGGAAAACAAATACACACTGAAGTATTTAGGAGTGACATAATGTGATAGTCTCAAATGGTTCCCCCCCAAACTGTGTGTGTGTGTGTGTGTGTGTGTGTGTGTTGGGAGGGGGGAGAGGTAAGGATAAAGAGAATGAGATCAAATGATAAAGAAAACAGGGTAAAATGTTAATGATAGGTGAATCAGGGGTACAGGCTAATGGTATTTTTTGTGCTCTTTTTACTTTCTTAAATTTTCTGGAAATGTGAAATTATTTCCAAAATAAGGAGTTCAGAAGAAGAAGGGAACAGGGAATGGTAAAATTCAGGATAACAACGGCTTGAGGTAGGCTGGGCAGGAATGGGCTAGGTTAGAGGGATTTTTTCTGATTTTTGGAGTCAGAATGGCCAGAGTTGCTCCTTTGTGCTCTGACTCTTGATGCAGGAAACAGGTTCTCAGGTGTTCATTATATTATTATGCTTTATAATGCAGGCACTGTCATTTGCATGCAATCAAATATTATAGTTGAAAAGATAAAAAAATAAAAACATCTCATCTCAGGAAAGACATTTCAGGATGATACCGACTGGAGTGCTGAATATATACTTGATACCTAGAATCTTTTCCTTGAAAGGATAACATGATTCATATTTTTCTTTGATTTGTGTATTCTATAACTTCCCATCCTATCCCTCCCTTCAGATAGTTTTGGGTTGGAGCAGAAAGAGTAAAAGTGTAAGAGAAACTGCTAAGTTGGACAGACAGGTCAGTTTACTACTCTTGAGTTTTAAAATAATTTATAAAAATCTCCCTTTGGTGAAAGGACCAACTGTTGCATCTGGGAAACAGTAGGCCCACATGACCACCCACAGTGGTGTGGGTCATGAGCGCTGACCTTTAAGCCAATAGGCTACCCGTGGTGGGGCAGCTCCCAGGAGCAGCAGGGACACAGGAGCTGGGAGGATGGGGACGGCACTGGGTGGGGCCCATGCAGAGAGAAGGGTTGCCTCCCAGATGGAGCGAAAAGTATGGGGTTAGGGGGTGTGGGCATAGGCAGTAGGCTGGAATCTCAGCGGGTGGCAATGACAGCTGCTGTAGAAGTGGACTGGGGGCGGGGGTGGGAAAAGAAGCTGCAGGCCCTGTCCTGGAGGTGCCGGAGCAAAGACCAGAAACTCAGATGGGGGCCAGGCCAGTTGTCTGCCAAGTGAGCAAAGACATCCAGGGGCTGGGGCTGAAACGCCTCGTCTGTATTACGCATGCGCCTCAACAGGCGCTGAGCTGGCTGTAGGATCTATGGCCGACCAAGGGGGACTCCGTCCAGCGATCTGTGGCTAAGCAGGAATGGCCTAGAGTTGACAGATTTTTTCCTGATTTTTCGAGTCAGAATGGCCAGAGTTGCTCTGATTATTCAAGGGAAACGAATATCATGTGAGATCTACAGATCTGTAAGTGTTGGCTTAAAGTTTTCTAAAACAAGAAGCAGGCCTCATGAATATGTGATGGCCACCATTTGGTGACCTCCTTACTAAGTCTGTTCACTTTCTGGGGCTGTCATAACAAAGTACCACTGACTGGGTGGCTTAACAACAAGAAATGTCTTCTCAGAGTCCTGGAGGCTGGAAGTCCAAGATCACCCTGTTAGCAGGGGTGGGTCCTTCTGTGAGTTGACTCTGTCCTGTGCTTCCCTCCCAGCTTCTGGTGGTCAGCTGCTCGGCTTGTAGATAAGTTACCTCGATCTCTGCCTTCACCTTCACATGATGTTCTCCGTGTGTGTGTGTGTGTGTGCGTGTGTGTGTGTGTGAGTCCAGATTTCTCCCCTTTTATATATGGACATAGGCATACAGGATTAGGGCCCACCCTAATGACCTCATCTTGATCACCTACAAAGGCTCTATTTCTAAATAAAGTCCCATTTATGGGTCTGAGGATTAAGATTTCAACATGTTAATCCCAAAGGAGGACACAGGTCAACATATAACATTAGGGTAATCAGCAGATGATCTAAGCAGTGACTGAGGCCCAGGAGTGTCATGATACAACCAGAGTGGGGCTCAGGGTGGGGCCAGGACTCAGGGATGGGGTGTCCAATCATTGGCATGAGATCCATAGAAGGATCTGTGCCAGACTGAGTCTGCCAACAAGGCCACGGGCACCTGCTGAGAGAATACACGAGGCCAGGAAGTCTGGCAGGCTGTGACCCTATACTAAGTCTCCACGGTGCTGAGGAATCACAGGTAAGCCAGCCTGCCAAATCCATGGCTGCTAGGGCCTTCAGACCCTGAATGAGGCTTTTGATGGGACATACCCACGAGCACTGCACCCAGAGCCTGCGAGGCACCTGCGAAGCCAGATCTGCTGAAGGATTTGCGAAGTCGGATTGAACAAGTAAATAAAGATAAAGAAAAGAGCAACAATTTCTTGACCAGGTCTGAATTACCCTGCCGCTCCTCAGAGCTGCAGCCTGTCCTGGCTGTCAAGGCTCAGCCTGCGTGTGTTTCCTGTCCTTGGTGAGGGTGGTTTCCAGCCTGCTCAAATGACTGACAGCTCTTTGAGGCCACAGGTTTCTGGGTGCCCCACACCATTGCAGCCTGCACACATGACGAGCAGCTGGTGCCTATATTCAGGGGAAATCCAAGGGACACACAGCATGTCTTCCAAATAGACTTTAGAGCCAAGAAACTATGGAAATTTTCACTCCCGTCCATTCCATCCAGTGAACATTGGCCCAAACAATCATGAATGACGATAAATGCCTAGGCCTGTGGGAGGAATGGAGGCTCAGCTGGAAGGAAGGTCTGACTCAGGCAGGAGGCCTTGTCTGGGGCTACAGCTGCTCCTGAATACATTAACACAATTACTTATGCAATACAGAAAGTACTTCATACTGCTGTTTCTAAATCTTATTATGACAACAAGACTTTACTTAATTTCAAAGATTTTGTATTTGTATCCCTTCTCTTAAAACAAAAGCCTTGTTGCCCAAGACTTTAAATATAATTACTTAAGGTTAAAATATGTATATTTGTATATATAATAGCTTCAAAAAACAATAACATTTTTTATTACCAACAGCAAAACATGGAATGCAGGTTTTGTGTAAGTGTTTGTGGTTCTTTTTGTCTCTCTGTCCCACCGGTAATACACAAATCACTGTGTTTTGAAGTTACTTGAAACAATTCTCTGTGAAGTTATGTTATCAGGATCATTTGTTTCAATATGTTTTTGATGTTAAGAGATGGTTTTCATTCTCTTTTGGTTTCATTTAGTTTTTAGTTATGTAAAATGTTTACATGGCTCCAAAGCCAACTTATGAAGCATTGTACCTTGCCTGGTTTGTAAAACTGTGGGTTGTTCTTCTATTGCTTCTATTTATATATATGTATATGTGTGTATCTGTGCGTGTGTGTGCTGGACTGTGTGTGTGTCACTCAGTCATGTCCAACTCGTTGCAACCCAATGGACTGTAGCCCCCCAGGCTCCTCTGTCCATGGGGATTCTCCAGGCAAGAATACTGGTGTGGGTTGCCATGCCCTCCTCCAGGTGATTTTCCCAAACCAGGGATCAAACCCAGGTCTCCCGTAATGTAGGCAGATTCTTTACCATCTGAGCCACCAGGGAAATCCAAGAATACTGGGATGGGTAGCCTATCCCTTCTCTTCCCAACCCAGGAATCAAACCAAGGTCTCTTGCATTGCAGATGAATTCTTTATAAGNTCCAACCAGTCCATCCTAAGGGAAATCAGTCCTGAATATTCTTTGGAAGGACTGATGCTAAAGCTGAAAATTCCCTACTTCAGCCACCTGATGTGAAGAAATGATTCATTTGAAAAGACCCTGATGCTGGGAAGGATTGAGGGCAGGAGGAGAAAGGGACGACAGAAGATGAGACAGTTGGATGGCATCATCGACTCCATGCACATGAGTTTGAGTGGACTCCAGGAGTTAGTGATGGACAGGGAGGCCTGGGGTGCTGCAGTCCAGGGCGTCTCAAAGAGTTGGACACGACTGAGCAACTGAACTGAACTGAAATTTAACCATGAATGAGGTTGACAGACATTTGGAGGTGGAAATTTAACTAAACATTTATTAATTTCCATTTTGGTTTTACATTGGAGGCAATACATTTCCTTTACGATCTATTCTCATGTCTCCCCATATTCAAATACTAGGGGTAAAGTGGCTTTCTAGGTGGCACTAGTGGTAAAGAACCCACTTGGCAATGCAGAAGATTCAAAAGATAACAGTTCAATCCCTAGTTCAGGAAGATCCTTTGGAGCAGAAAATGGCAACCTGCTCTAGTGTTCTTGCCTGGAAAATTCCACTGACAGAGGAACCTGGTGGGCCTCAGTCCATGGGGCTGCAAAGAATTGGACATGACTGAGCAACTGAGAGGTTCTGGTAATAGAGAAGGATTGTATTTTCCATTTGTCATTATCTGTGTGGATAACTCTCCTCCAAGATAGATGACTTTGTCCAACTTACAATTCGGGTATTGCTGGGTCACCAGGTTCTTACATCATCTAAGCTTCAGAATACCACCAGACAATTAATTACCGGAGAATCAGAGTGGGCTTCCTTGCCGGAGTCCAGCCCCGGTGGATCCAGGGAATTTGAAGCAGGGACGGAGTCGGCGAGGAAAGACTTATTTATAAAGAGAGATTAGGAAAGAATAGTGTAGTAGGAAAATTAGTGGAGAAAAGATACTGAATAACTTGGTTTACACAGGAGACCAATAAAGCTCCGAAATAAGGAGTTTGTACCGTCTACATTAGGCCACCGGCACCTGCTTTAATAGCAGAGGGTGCCCTGCCTTGAGCTCCCTCTCGCGTGGGTTTTAGAAACCAGGGCAAATAAGTAGACACGGAGAGCGTCTGTGCTCCCGATGGAAATTCAGCCTAAAAGGGAAGAAAAGAACGACATGGGGGAGCCAAGCACTGGTGCCAAACCCACAACTTTGTTTTTAAAAGTAGCTTATACACCCCAAGTTGTACATAAGGAAATAATGGAATATGCAGAGTTATGCAGGGGCAGCAGTCCTGACCCTTATTGAGACCAGGCTTTCTTTTTGCATACCTTCCCGTATACAAAAGGTCTTAGGTGGTTTTACATCATCTTCTGGCCAGGGGGCCTGTTAACATTTTTATGGCTCTTTTCCTAGATAACTGTCTATCAACCAGAAAACTCATTTTCCCTTGAGGTGTTTTATCTTTAATCTGCATCACCTTCAAAGTACTGTTACATTCCNCCTCCCAGGCTCCTCCGTCCATGGGATTTTCCAGGCAAGAGTACTGGAGTGGGGTGCCATTGCCTTCTCGGTCTGGACCCTTAGAGGCTTACATACCCTATAAGAATGTATCTAAGCACAATTAGGAACGTGTGAGGAGAATACCTTTCTTCTGTGAAGAGAAAAGAAAGTGATTGTTGAAGGGGAGGTGGGAAAGACTTTAACACCGGGACTTGTAGTATAATCCCAGGAAGGTCAGTTTTAAGCAGGGATCGTATGGAACTTGATCTCTTAGGAGTTTTCTTGACAACATATCCAATGTTCTTCATGGGTTTACACATCCACTTTCAAGTCACCCAAAACCCACGTGGAGAAATTCACCTTCAGAAAGAGGAACCCCCCGTCCATTATCCCCAGTGCAGAGGGCTTGTGCTGCCTGGTTCCAGCTCTCAGGCTTCTTGGCATGGAAACATGAGCTCTGAATTCTTTCTCCACATTTCCACCCACTTCTGCTCAGTTCTCTTCGTGGTATCCTCTTTGGCGTCTCCCATCCAATGCGTGACCTGAGTTCCTTCCTTTGTTCTCTCCTTAATCTCTGGTCTTTGTACTCTCCAGACAGATCTCGTTCACTTCCATGGATGTGGAATACTTATTTATTACAAAATATGTATCTTTAGCTCTGAATCCTCTCCCAGAGCTGCAGACCTGGTGATACACCTGTTTCCTGGGTATCCTCCCCAGTAATGTCTGAGGATGGCTGGATGCATAACTTCTGAATCTATGGTTCCCCCTAATTCCCTATTCAAGTGCATCATTATTCACTTTTTTGGACAAGTTGGAAAATTGAAAGACACCCTGGACATCCTCCTGCACTTTCCAATCAGAGTCTTTTATTTCTCAGATACTTTTGCATAGATCTGCTTTTCACCATCCCCATGCCACTAGGTGAGTCCAGGACTGCATTGCCTTTTGCCTGGATCAGACTAGCCTCCAAATTGGTCTGACTACCCCCATTCACTTCAGTCTTCCATTCTGTTCCCAAAATTGCTCCCTAAGAGTGATCTCACTAAAATGTAAACCAAATCATGTTACTCCCTTGCTTAAAATGCAATGAACTTACATTGCTGACAGAATAAAATTCCAGCTGCTTAGCATGACTTATAAAGTCCTTTATGATTTAATTCTAACTACTAGTGTTACCAAAACAAGCCATTATGCAAATACTGTTTTCACCACCTGGAATGCCCTTGTAAATATAATTGAGCTTCATTAATGTTGCACTGCGTTAAGGGGACTCTTTATCTGGTTTTTCCTACTTTGGGAAACAGAATTCTTTCTGCTTCAGAATTCTTTCTAAACTATTTCAAGCACATAGGAAAGCAGAGAGACATAATGAGAAATCCTGCTGAGCTTTGGCATATCTTAAAATCTTGACACGTTTGTTCCAGAAGTATTTTCTTTGTTAAGAAAGTCAGAAAGGGAAAAACAAATACCACACGATATCACTTATATATAGAAGGTAAATCTGTGTATCTATGAAGCAGACAGACTCACAGACTGTGAGGACAGACCTGTGGTTGCCAAGGGGGAGGAGACAGGGGCAGCATGATATAAACTTGTATTATATGCATTTATATAACTGGTTCACTGGGCTCTACAGAAGAAATCATCACAACATTGTACGACACTACTTCAATAAGATGTTTAAAATCATTACAGATACAGTTCAGACCTCCACCCTTCCTTCCAATACTCCCTATCCAGAGGTAGCCACCTTACTAAATTTGGTATTTATCATTTTGTACTTTTACTCTGCTGCTTCTGTCACCAGAAATCCTATATAGTATCTTGTCACACACTTTCAAGCTTTGTGTAAGTGGTGTTACATGGTATGCATCTTGCAACTTGCTTGTTGGCTCAATGATGCTTTGAAGTTTATCCAAGTTGATAAATAAGACTCTAATTCTGGAGACTATTTAGTATTCTACCATATGAACAGACCATGGTTTATACATTCATTCTCTTTTACTGGATATTTAGGCTATTTCCAATTTTCCCCTGTTACAAATAATGCTGCAGTGAACATTTCCCATTCATCTCTTCCTGTGTACACATGGATCACTAGGTTATATGGCTAGTGTAGGTTAACTAGGTTATATACTTCGAATAGAATTCCTAGTAGAAGGATATGTACATCATAAACTTTCGTATCTCCCAAAATTCTTCAAGAAATGTTAGCATAAATTTTTCTCCAAAGGCAGTAGAACCTTGACTTTACTATTCAGATAGGGTCCAAGTATGAACCTAGTCCAAGTATAAAACAGAACAACACAACGTGAGGTAATGAAGCTAGCATAAAATTATCAGAGAACTTTGTAAATGATCACAGCTGTATTGAATTATGAGCATTTCAGTACCTACTCTGTGTGTACAAGTGTGCATTTGTGTGTATGTTTTGTTTGGAATTCTATGGTTCTGGTATGTCTCTAGGTTCTTTGAGTGAACTGGCAGTGATGACATTCTAAAGAATTAGCTTTCTTTTGAGAGCTCAGGTTCTAGGAACTGTTTCTGCTCATTCATGCAGTCACTCAGTAAGTTTTTATTGTGTGTCCACTCTACAACTGATCAGCAGGAAGGCTGGAGTGGCTGAGACTGAATGAGCAGGGAAAAGGGGGTGAGGTTAGGGTAGCAGACTTGGGAAGAAGCTGTTGATTTTGCTCTGACTTGGGTGGGAAGCCACTGGAGGGATTGGAGCACAGGAGTGCCATGATCATATCTGAGTTTTTGAACAATCACTCTGGTCCTAAGAACAGAAGCGGGGAGATCAATTGAGGAGGCTGTTACAATATTCTCAGTGAGGTGTGATTGTGGCTTGGACCATGATTTGGGCAGTGGAAGTGCTGAGAGGAGGTCAAATGATGGGTGTATTTTGAAAGAGATTTTGTGTTGAGTTGGATGTGGGATGTAAGAGAAAGAAAAGAGTCATGGGTGATGCTGGGGTTTCTTCTGTGAACAAAGGAAAAGTGGAGAAACTAGTAACTGAGACGGGTAAGATCAGAGCAATAACAGGTTGGGAGGAGTAAGCAGTTTCTTCTGGGTTATGGTAAGGCTGATTCCTACAAGACTCCCAAAAATGTTTAGTGGGCAGTGGTTCATGGTTGAGGTCTAGGCTAGAAGTATACACGTGAGAGTCATCAACACTCAGATGTTTTTGAAAGTGTGAGACTGAATGAGCTATGCTAGGAAGTTTAAGTAGAGCTGAGCTGTGGAGGGCTGAGTCCCAGGCTCCCCAACACTTAGAATGGCAGGAAATGAGGAGGAGACACAAGGCGATGGAAGGCAAGTCTTAGAGGTAGGATGAGAGTCTGGTGTCCCAGAAGCCGCAGGAACAGAAAAAGGATGTGGTAATTCTATTAAATGTTGCTGGAAGATCACATTTTTAAGGATTGAAATTCATTATAAATTCTACAACATAAGGATTGTTGGTGACCTTGACAGAAGCTATCTCAATGGAGTGGAGGAATCAAATGCCTGTTTGAAGCAGGTTCAAGGGAAAATGTGAAGAAAGGGATTAGAGAAAAAGAAAATAGGCTACTCTTTCAGGGAAGAGTTTATTGGGAAGCCTCTGTTAATGCTTAGGGTCTAAATTTAAAACCCCCAGACAGCTGAATGGCAACCTGACTCTTGCTGTATTAATGCCCTCAGTGACCTTGGCAATAGCAGTCTGGTTGTTCCCTCCATTTATTTCCTTCTTATTGTTGGCCTTATCTGCAGGCCTCTACTTTTGTGTGAATTCTTAGATGGAAAAAATTAGTCTTGACTTTCTGAATGTTTTTAGTATAACCAAATCATGTTATAAAGACATTGCTTCCCTGGTGGCTCGATGGTAAAGAATCTGCCTGCCCATGTAGAAGCCGCAGTTTCAATCCCTGGGTTGGGGAGATCCCCTGAAGAAGGAAATGGCAGCCCACTCCAGTGTTCTTGCTGGGAAATACCATGGACAGAGAAGCTTGGTGGGCTACAGTCCACAAGATCACAAAGAGATACGACTTAGCTACTAAACAACAGAAGTGGTGACTTTATGAAAATAAGTGTTGTGACTTGCAGGGCCCTCAGTGCTACTTACAGAATGTGCCTAGTACTTAGTAATATTCAGGTAATATCGGTTGAATAAAACAGAATGATGTTTTTAAAATGTAGGGTTCAGGCCTTCTGTTGCATTTAAACCTGTGCCCTTTTATTTCTGTAGGGAAGGGAGAAATAGTCTTCACCCTCAGAGAAGCCAGAAAGAGGATGATTGTGGAACGTTTGGCCAAGCCTGGTTTTTATTTATTTAAAATTTTAAAAAATTCATATTGGAGTATAGGTGGTTTAAAATGTTGTGTTAGTTTCATGTGTATACAAAGTGATTTAGTTATACATGTTCATATTTGTATCCTTTTCCAGATTCTTTTCCCATATAGGTTAGTACAGAGGGATAAATTAGGAGGCTGTGATCAACACACACACACACACTATGTTTTGTTCTTATCCCAGGTTCTCCTAGCTGAAGTCAGAGGGGGCCTCACTGATGTCCACCCTGAGGGCCCTGCCTGGTCTAGTGTCTCCCATGTGCTCCATCGCGGTGATGGTGCTGCTGTAGGTGACCCTGGAAGGTGCCTTCCTCACGCACCATTAAGTCAGACTGAGGGCTCCATTAGTTTTTCACTCAAGCAGCTGTATTTTCCTAATGTGCCTTCACCAAGCACTGATGCCATTTCATTCCCAGAGTCATTTCAATTAGATTCCAAGTGGCCTTTTATTGCACTTTGCAAGTTTTGAAATGACAAATTATTTCTACATTCACTCTGCTGTTCTTTCATTTTCTCTGATTCTTCATGGCTGAAAGCCCCTGGGCGATTTTTTATGTGTTATTTGGCCAACTGGAAGTCGTCTGAAATATAGTTGGACATCATTCCTAAAGAATATTCTCCTTTCGTCTGTACTCTCTATGCTTATCCTTTGGTTTCTACTATTAATTAGCAAATTCATTTCCTGATATCCACAATAAGGTTAGAATAAATGTGTCAAGTTAGGTATCCAGCAAAGCCAATGTATTCAGAGTGGTAACAAGAGACCAATTCTAGTCTGATAAACACCATTAAAAGGAAAAGATAAATCAAATCTTACTGCTTTAGTCAGCAAGTTTTATTCTACAGAAGGAATCCAAGCTGAAACACAGCTGTAATTTGGCGCCTTAGCTCAAAGTGACTGCTTTGTATTTTTCTCAAGGATCAGAACATCAAATCTGTATGCTGCTGCTCAGACACACCGTAAAGAGTGCCACCTTCACCTGGGTTGTTCAGAAGGCCCATAAGTCTTGGTAACTTGGTGGATTTCAATGCACAGCCATGAGTTCCACAGGGCATTAATTCTGCTCCATTGCTTGTCCATTTGAAATAAAAAGTGTCTGTGAATACATTATACTTGGGCCCCTCTAAATCCCTCCTTAGTTTGCTGTCATTCTCAAGGTCACCCATCTCCTTTGCTATCATTATTTCAGCATCCAGAGCACCTTTGAAGTTTGCTGCTATTATGTCCTTTTTTCTTTTATCTTTGACAGCTGCATCAGCTCCTACTCTTGAGGAAATTAACTTTGCCTTTTGTTCACAAAGCAAGATTATTTGGAAAGGTCAATGGATATAGCATATCAGTCTGGTATATTTCTAGAGAGACATGCCTGCCACATTTCAGTGATTCCCTGGGTTAAAGGTACAGCTTGTTTATGATGAATATCCACGTAGAAATGATCATTGTAAATTTGAAAGAAATCAATTTCATTTAGAAGATTTTATGAGTGGCTCTATTAGAGGAAAGAAAGAGAATCACACCATTGCTACAGAGCTGGCTCTATGGGGACTGTATGCTTGGGTAGGGTATGCTTGTTTTCATCTAGCTTCCCTCACCAAGTTTTTCTATTTCTTTTCTTTAAAGATATTTTTTTGATGTGGACCATTTTTAAAGTCTTTATTGAATTTGCTACAATATTGCTTCTGTTTTGTTTTGATTTTTGGCCATGAGTCATGTGATATCTTAGCTTCCCGCCCAGGGATCTAACCCACATCCCCTGCATTGGAAGGGGAAGTTTTAATCATTGGACCACCAGGTAAGTCCCTGAACAACTTTTTCTTGACTGGGAAAGTCACTGTTGTTTTCCCAGTCATGTTTTCAGTGCACATAGGGAGTTAACTAAATATTATTTTCACATTTATTAGGCATTTCCATTTCAGTGATTTGGATTAAACCGTGGTGAATCTAATATTATATTTCCTCTTACTTTTTGTATTAGTGGATATTGTCTTATGATATTGATTCTACCAGTGGTTAGGTCAGAATACAAATTGTAAAAGATGAAATTCTGAACCAGAAAAAGTAAAAAACATATGTAACTCCTGAGGGTAAATAGAGGTAGATGGACATGAAACTGGAGGCTGTAAGAAATCATATTTTCAGCAAGAAGCATCTGAATCATGCCAGTAGGACACCACTTGATCAGAAATTCCTTTGTGTTAGAGGCAGATGCATGTTTTACCAAAAGCCATGGTAGCTCATCCAGGCTTAGAAAGTGAACAGATAGAGACCAAGTATCGGCATTATTAACATTTACTCTTACTTTCATTTTGTCAGCAAACCTCCATAGTACCATAGATGTATGACAGGACTTTAGGAGAATCAAATATAACAGCTCAAACTTATAACGTTAATTGCACTTGCCTTTTGTTGCAATTGATGGAGCTGTAACAGTTTGACCTTTTCATAGGTTGTGGTACATGGAGTAGAGAGGATGGTTAGGCTGTGTGAATTGGCTTATTCACTGTGCTAGCAATGTGAGAAAGTTCCTTCTGTGACACTGATGAAAACTGGTCTTTATTTGTTCTACAAACAAGGTAAGCATATAATTTACCATCCAAAGTAGGAGAATTTTGAAAGTAAGCAGGGGTGCTATTAATAATTAAATTAGGACACAGCCAACTCCATGTTGTCAGAGATTTTTATTAGAAATGAAATGACTTTAAATATTCTTGTTCTTATGAAACACTTTCTTGTCTATGTTGTAACAGAGAACTGAATTCACCTAACATGGACTTGGGAAAAACAAAAAGTACTTTTCATTACTCTAGAAGGTGGGTCAAAAAGGATCTTGCTAATTTTATCAAGGAGTATTCTGCCTATGTTTTTCCTATGTTTAAGTTTTAATTAGGTCCCACTTGTTTACTTTCATTTTTATTTCCATTACTCTAGGAGGTGGATCATAGAGGATCTTGCTTTGATTTATGTCATTGAGTGTTCTGCCTATGTTTTCCTCTAAGAGTCTTCTAGTTTCTGGTCTTACATTTAGGTCTTTGATCCATTTTGAGTTTATTTTTGTGAATGGTGTTAGGAAGTTTTCTAATTTCATTCGTTTGCATGTGGCTGTCCAGTTTTCCCCATACCACTTACACACAGGCTGTCTTTTCTTCATTGTGTACTCTTGCCTCCTGTGCTATAGATACAGTGGCCATAGGCTCAGGGCTGATCCCTGGGCCTCCTGTCCTGTTCCAATGGTCTATGTTTCTGTTTTTGTGTTGGTACCATGTCTTGACGACTATGGCTTTGTAGTATAGTCTGAAGTCAGAGAATGTGATTCTTCCAGCTCCATTTTTATTTCTCACGATTGCTTTGATTATTTGGGGCCTTGTGTTCCCATGTTGTCATTCACTTACTGAGTCATGTAAGTGACCCATGGACTATAGCCCACCAGGCTCCTCTGTTCATCGAATTTTCCAGGCAAGAATACTAGAGTTGGTTGTCATTTCCTTCTCCAGGGGATCTTCCCAGATTAGGGGTCAAATTCATGTCTCCTGCATTGGCAGGCAGGTTATTTACCACTGAGCTGCCAGGAAGCCCTTTGTGTTTCACAAACTGTAAAATCTTTTGTTCTAGTTCTGTGAAAAAAATGCCCCTGGTAATTTGATAGAGATTGCAGAAAAAGTAATTTTTGTGGAAAATGCTGAAAATTTTTTATCTAGGGACAATAAATACTGGGCTATGAAAAGAAACATTTACTTTGGTTTTATCTTAAGACTTAAGTCTAAGCCTATTAAGTCAAGTTGGAAGACACAGACCTGTTCTTCCCAGCTAATAGGACAGTGACTCAGAATGTGTTACTGAGTTTTTGGGAAAAAGAAGGTTCTGAAGGAGAATCAGGCATCTGTCAGTTCAGCAAAGGAAGAACCTACAGGAGAAAAGCAAACCTGAGGACAGGAAGAGCAGTCAGAATGGCAGCACAGAGACAAAAGGAGCTGCATTCCTTTCCTTTGCTTTCTCTTGAAGACAGAACCATCTCAAGACTGGCTTGCTTGTGTGTTCTGGAGAATCTGGAAATGCTGCCTTTGGAAGAGGCCAAGGAATTTCTTCAGCACTGTGGATGAAGCAAACAACCTTTAACTGGATTTTGATGGCAGATGAATTGTGAAATTGTATGCTTGCTATTCCTTATGTGGCTTTCCCTATTTATTATATTTCTTTTTATTTAGCTGGTAGAAAACATGCCTGACCTATTTGTCAGCTATTTTCAGCAGGGCAGGTTGGACATTGGAAATGGACTGGGATGTAAGAGCTGAAGTTATGAAACTGGTTTGATCCCTACTGGAATATTATAATCACCTGAGGAGCCCGGGCCCCTCTTACTGTCTTACTTAACTACTCTGGGCTAGGACATGGGTAACTACAATTTAAGAAAGATTCTCAGATAGTTCTACTATGTAGCCAAGCTTGTAAACCACTAAGTCAGAGTATCTTT
>SJYV01030557.1:5536-20536 GCA_006410875.1 Neotragus pygmaeus
TATGAGAATTGGACTGTAAAGAAAGCTGAGCACTGAAGAATTAATGCTTTTGAACTGTGGTGTTGGAGAAGACTCTTGAGAGCCCCTTGGACTGCAAAGAGATCCAACCAGTCCATCTTAAGGGAGATCAGTCCTGGGTGTTCATTGGAAATTCCAATACTTTGGCCACCTGATGTGAAGAGCTGATCTCATTTGAAAAGACCCTGATGCTGGGAAAGATTGAGGGAAGGAAGAGTAGGGGATGACAAAGAATGAGATGGTTGGTGGCATCACCGACTCGATGGACATGGGTTTGGGTGGACTCGGAGTTGGTGATAGACGGGGAGGCCTGGCGTGCTGTGCTTTATGGGGTTGCAAAGAGTCAGACATGACTGAGCGACTGAACTGAACTGAAAATGGTGTTTACCTACATATTTCATCTTATTGGCTGTGCTGCACCACTTGTGGGATCTTCATACCCCAACCAGGGATCAAACCTGGGCCTTTGGCAGTGAAATCCAGGAATCACTAATCCAGATTCTGGAATATATAAATACATTAATCAACAGATTAATATCTATTAATTATACATTAATAGAAATAGATTGAAAGTCAAGTTGCTCAGTCGTGTCCGACTCTTTGCGACCCCATGGACTGTAGCCCACCAGGCTCCTCAGTCCATGGAATTTTCCAGGCAAGTTACTGGAGTGGGTTGCCATTTCCTTCTCCAGCAATAGATTAAAATGCACATTTAAGAACATTTAGATTGCTACTAAAGTGGTATTTTAAATATTGGAAGTGCTGTTCTACCTGTAATCAATCAACAAGTTTATTGCTGCACTTTGGAAAGGAATGATCCTTTATCAAATACCTATTTCTTCTTCTTGTTCAGTCACTAAGTCATGTCTGACTCTTTGCAACCCCATGAACCGCATCACACCAGGCTTCCCTGTCCTTCATTGTCTCCCATAGTTTGCTCAAACTCATATCCATTGAGTTGGTGAAGCCATCCAACCATCTCATCCTCTGTCGCCCTCTTCTTCTGCCCTCAATCTTTCCCAGCATCAATGTCTTAGCATCAGGTGGACAAAGTATTGGAAAAAGCAAAAACAAAAAACCTACTGGGTGCTAGGAACAATGCCAAGTGTCTTCTTATCTTGTCCCCACAATGATCCTAAGAGATAAGTTACTAATAGCTCCAGAAGAAAGGAGCTGTGACTTATCAAAGTCACTGTACTGTTATCAGTAGGGTTAAGTGTGAAGTGATAATGTATTAACTCTTCCATTCTCTAATTCACACTTGGACGTCTCTCCTCAACCTATGACACTTTCCCCCTGCCTCCTTTGCTTCCTACATCATGGGGAAAAGGATCTAATTCTTTTTTAAAAGGTGGCATTTCTGGAGAAGGAAATGGAAATCCATTTCAGTATCCTTGCCTGGAAAATCCAGTGGACGGAGGAACACAGTGGGTTACAGTCCATGGGGTCACAAAAGAGTTGGACACAGCTTAGCGACTGAACAGCCACCACCGCCTAACTCCTTACCACAGACTGAGCACATGCTCAGTAATCTCCACACTTGAGTGTTGAGTCAGCACGGTGCTCAGTGAGATCCTAGTTTGGTAATCACAGTTACAAACAGTTGATCTGGATGATTCACAGTCTTGGGACTGTTATCAGGCAGGTGTTATCCTTGTACAGTTCTGTATTTAGTTACATACATTCCTCGTCCATCTGCCCTGGCCTTTGAGAGGCCCATCTGCCTTCTCCCTTTCCCTTTCCCTTTCCATTGTTCTGCTGGCCGGGAGGCTAGATTTGGAGGTTCACTCTCTGGACATAGCAGATTGTATGCATGCATATCATAATCATAGTAGCCTTCTTGTTGATTCAGGTCACTAAATGCATGAGGTTTTCAGAAATGTATGCTACTATTAACAAAGTAAATAAAAAATAATAATTTGCTGGGTCCAAGAAGCTAGCATACTATTCATTCACACACAAAAAACACGTCACTTTGACTCTGCTATCTAATCTACATTCTGAATTTGTAAGTACATGTAATCAAGAGATTAATATCTGTTAATTATACATTCATAGCAACAGGTCCTTTTCTCCTTGTTTACCATATAAATCTATAGGGACTCATCTGATAAAGTTGTCCCACTAATTTTTTGAAAATAACTTGTTACCTTTTTAAAAAGTTCTAAATGACTATTTCAGAATTATGTTTGATCTCAGTTCCGGTTGGTTGTGCTCAAGAATGGAATGGATTAACTTAGATATTGCACATTTTAAGATTGATTCATTTGAAACTTTATGGAAATTTTCTAACATCACCTAAATTTAAAAAAAGTACAGTGAACCCCATGTACTTATCATCCAGCTATCACCTTAAATGACATTCAGATTAATACAGAGAATTAAATGATCTTTGAGAGGGTATGGAACTAACTTGTCTTGGTTCACTAATGAGTAAGTGCTGAAGATTTTGATTTAATAACTTAATCTGAATTCCTTCAATCATTATTTTATTCATTGATTCATGCAATGAAATTTATTGAAGGTCTACTGTGTTCATTAGTGCCTAATGGCCAAGAGCCTTGGTAGGGTGCAAATCTTAGCCCTTCTCCTTACAGGCTGTGTGACCAGGGGCTAATCAAACTATTATATGCTTCAGTTTTCACACTGACACAATTGAGATAATGCTAGTGTCTACCTCACAAGTTTGTTATGAGGTTTAGACGAGACACATTGGCTTCCTCAGTGTATGTTAAATACTGTTACTCTAAATACTCTTCCTCCTTTTCCTTTTCCACTTCTTCACTTTTGGCATCCAGATTATGTGCTAGGTACACATTGGGAACCATGAGAAAGTTAAGTTGTGAACCGTGACCTTGAAAAACCAGAACTTCAAAATTAGAGGGAGGAGAGTTCTTCAGGATTATCTGGTTTGACAGGTCAAGAGAGGTTTAGTGAATAGTCCAGAATCACACATCTGTTAGTGGCAAAGCCAGGCCAAAGCTCAGATCTCGCAGCTGTGAAATGCTCTTCTTATAGGATAGCCCTTTGGTTGATTTATCTGACCTCTGCCCCTTTCCTTAAACCCTCTTTCTAAACTGACGAACATGTATGACCTACATGTATGTTTCAGTGCTCTGCTCGTTCAGTGCACAGACGTAACAGTATATGTTAGGCCTGTTGCACATATCAGACGTGAACATGTCCTTAATGTTCCAAGGAAGACTTTAGGGAAGGTGGACCCAGGCCGTCTCTCTCTGTTGTAATCACAAAGATGTTTTTATCTTCCTCTTGTATCACAGCCCAGGAATTAAAGTCACTGTTTGAGAAAAAGTCCCTCAAAGAGAAACCTCCAAATTCTGGGAAGCAGTCAATATTATCTGTACGCCTGGAGCAGTGCCCCCTGCAGCTGAATAATCCCTTTAACGAGTACTCCAAATTTGATGGCAAGGTAAGTAAACTGGAACGCATCCCTTCAGGTAACACCTCGACTGAATGGAGTTACTGTTGGTATTGTCATTTTTACTTTTATCAGATTTAAATTTAAGTAGGCTTCAAAAGGGAGTCAGAATAAACAAAGGATGTCTCTCACGTTTTCAAAGACTGAGAGTGTGAAAAGGTCTGGATTTGGGCTTACTGTTGTTTCCACAGTAATATATTTGGGAGGATGAAAACAGAAACAGTCCCGAAATAGGAATGTGTATGTTCCTGTTTTATGTCCTAAGGTTTGGGTTAGTTGGGTTGTGATTAATTAAGGTCTAACTGTGGGGAAAGCCTTGACAATGATTCTGGGAGGCAGTTGGCATTGTCTTGTATGAGTCTTGATTATAACTCCACAAATTGTGGACGTTAGAGCTTCTCCTCAGAATTCTAAGACATTACTTTGCATTTCAGTGTTTTATTGAATCTCGTTTGACACTTGCTGTACAGGATGACTTAATTTTTTCCTGTCCTGACAATTTATAGTCTGTAAAATTAAAGTGTGTTTATTTTCCTTTTAGAAAAAAGACCACTATTTTAAGTGGAGTATAGCTCTACATGAGCACCCACTCTCCTGCATTCCCACAGTCTGTGTCTCTGTACCAAACTGAGCAGGGCTTCTTTCAGAACTGCAGCAGTCGATTTTCTTATTTATTGCCATTATGTTTGCTGTCTGTCAGTGGCGTGGCGGTGCTGAGTGATAGCTTGTTGCCTGGAGGGATTGTGTACAATTTGTCTTATTTCAGCACAGTTGCAATTAATAAACATAGAACTCTTTGCTTATGTTTGCACTTTTCATATTCAAGTCCTGGTTATATGCTGGTTCTATCAGTTGTTATCTTTGAGCATGGTGATGTTTTTTACTTTGAAACACTTTAATCTCATACAATTCAGCATGTTTTCACTGGGTTTTTGTTTAATATCTAAGTCATGTCCAACCCTTGGCCACCCTATGGACTGTGCCCCCCAGGCTCCTCTGCCGATGGGATTTCCCAAGCAAGAATACTGTAGTGGGTTGTCATTTCCTTAAGTAACCACATATGACCGTTGACACATGAGGTTATTGATGCTGGCAGAGAACAGAAACTAGAAACAGAATGCATAAGTAACATAAAATCCTAATTTGCTCAGGAATTTCCCCCCCAAAACATCAGAAAACACTTTTAGTAAATTAGAGATTGTATCCTGTGAAGAGCTTCTCTTCATTCTGCCCCTGCCCCCATCTCCTGCTGCTGCTTGTTGAATATAGCAAAGAGAAGGGTCCCCCTAGGGAACGGGAATGTCAGCCTCTAGAAACAAGTGAGTTGGGCGTAAGGGGACTTTTTTTCGGAAATACTGCAGTTGATTCATTTGGAAATGTGAGACGTTATTATTGGGATTAGATTACATGGCTGGAATTTATTTATTTCCTATCATCTCATTGTTTGAGGATGTAATGAATTCTGGAGTAATTAATATGTGATAATGCTTTGCCAACAAAATAGGACGGATCTTTTAAAATACAATATTCTAGAATTTTGATTATGCTATTAGGTTCTCCTATAAATTACTTACACTTGGACTTGTTTGAAGGTTGTGAACTCTGTGTTATATATACCTAATTTCTGAAGTACCAGGAAGGAATTGAAAACTAAACCATTTCCTTAGCCACAAGGGAATTATTTTTCCTAGATGTTTGTTTACACTTAACAACTCTTGATGTTTTTGTCATATCAAATGTACTTGTAATCAGCAAAGGATGTGAGCATGGCCCAATCACCACTGTACAATTGATTAAGAAAGATATATATATCGATAAGTCTTTCTTGTGATACAATACTATTTTTTTATCATCCTACATATTACAATTGCTAAAACACAATTAAACTCTTGTTCTCATCTATTATTTAATATTGATGCATTTGGCAGATGTGTAATGAAAGTGGCTAATATTTGAAGGATATTGTACTGTACATATTAAATTAGTCTTTCTTTTATCTTTGTGAAATGCATCAATATGATATTCAGTGACATCTCAATGATTAATAGAGAATTATACTTGAGTCAAGCCTTTTCGTAACCTAGAAATTAAAATGACTATTCAAATAACACCTCAAAATGATGAAATTAGCATTTTGTGATTGCATAATAATGGGATTGTAGTAGTTATAACAGCACCATGGCTGCCTCTAGAGTTAAGATCATGTCAACCCCTTGATAATAAAGCCTTTCTGTGAGAGTCGACTTTAATAATTTCCAGATTGATTCTTCCCATAAATCATTTGACGTTCAGCACTAAATTTTTGTTACTGTTGTAACTTAAAATTATTTTATTTTTATTCAGCTCATATTTAAGAAGTGAAATGAGTGTCCTGTTTTAATGATTCACCATCTTGTCATCACTCCCTGGTTTTGCTTCAAATGTGAGAGTTTCTCATGTATTTTGATAGTTCTTTTTTTTTTTTTTTGCAAAGGTTTATTAAAGCCACTGAAGTATGTACAGTTTTTTCCCCCCTTACAAATATTCACAATGCTTTTCTTGGGAATAACTCTTGCCTTATTTACATAATTAACTGAGTTGCTTAGGTCTCTTGGGCAAATGGTACATAATTGGGGAGAGAAAGGGACAGGAAAGAGTTTGGGGTCTAATTAAATATGCTAAAAAACTACTTAATTATGTATTTCCTCAAGAGACTAACTGCTGTGAAATCCTCCTTATGATTAAACTAGCGTTGGATTTGAAAAAAAGGATTTTGTTTTTGGTATGGCCTTACAGTTACATCAGAGTTAAGCAGCCATCTTTAAGAGTTAGTGCAAACTGAATTGTTGTTGGTTTTAGTGATTCTAAGGGTAAGCATCTCTTAGCTACTGTGCTGAATTAAAGTGAATACTTTCAAATAGTTTCTGGCTCCTGTAGCTGGTTAATATTTTTACTTTTTAAAAATTGTGGTGGGTTGATAACTTCTTGAAGATATACAGTTGAGAGGGAAGGCCATACTTAGGCATAGGCTTTATGGTAATTTTGAAGGGTTTTTTGATCAGGTTTATTACTGTTTTTGGCTTCCCTTGTAGCTCAGTCAGTAAAGAATATGCCTGTACTGCAGGAGACCCGGTTCAATCCTTGGGTTGGGAAGATCTCCTGGAAAAGGAAACGGCAACCCATTCCAGTATTCTTGCCTGGACAGAGAAGCCTGGTGGTTTATAGTCCATGGGGTTGCAAAGAGTCGGACATGACGTAGCGACTAAACCACTACCATTACTGTATTTGCATTATCTTTTTTGGCAAATTGGCAGGGCTATCCATGACCTGTTTTAGATTTGTAGGTTATTAATAACTCTGTTTACTGATCATTTGCAAACAGACCAAGACAGATTGCAAGTGGTTTTAAGGAATGCTTAGCTGGACAAGGCAAAACCAGGCTCGGCCATCTGCCTCAAGTCTTTAGGCTTGTTAAAAACAGGACCTCTGATTAATGAACAAAATCAATCTGTTTTAGAGGTGAGATAATAAGAAAATTTTTGTGCTGATCCTTGTGATCTCACTGAATGTGGGAAATGTTGGGTGTGACTGGGAGTTGCTCTGAGGCAATGAAGGCATGACAGGTAGATTTCAGTATTCCTAAATATGTGGGTTTCTGCCCTGTCTCTCCACCTTTTAAAAAAACGAAGTCTTATTTTAAAAAGTATCTCGCTCTTTTCTTTCAATGCCTTACCACTTAGTTGAGAAGCTTTAGCTAAAACATTGACATCACTGTTTTGTTTAAACTGTGTTTACAAATATCATCATCAGTAGGCCTCCAGAAGTTCAGATATGCACCTCCGGTCAATACTGTTACTAACAAAGAAATGGTACTGATTATCAGTTGTGTAACCGTAGTCAGGTTTTTCATCTCACTGAACCTCAGACGTAGGAAAAGAAATTGAGTTCCTTCCTCACAATCCTGATGAATCCATCAAATAGGATAAAACATCCAGCACAGGAAGAGGCAGTATAATTTAGTTGGGAAGCAGATCTATTTTGAAGTAAGATCTGAGTTTGAATCCTGACTATGACTTAATGGTGTGACATCAGGCTGGATACTTAACCCCATGAAGCTGCAGTCCCTTGTGTGTGGAATGAGATGGTGGTGGCATGTCTTTCTCTGGAGGATTGAGACAGCATACCGGAAGCATGCAGCAAATTCCTCACTTCTGCCCCCCCCCCCTCTCTGTAAAGTAAAGGGTGCGGGCCAGTGCTGCTCTCTTTCCTTTATACGTCATTAGATTGTTGACAGGATAGAGTGAGAGGAAATGTGCTCTTAAAGCCTGGAGTTTAGCATGGTTAAACAAGATGCACAGCAGACTGTCTGACAGTGGTCTGCTTGTAGAAGTCCAGGGAATCAGTCCAGTGGGGTTTTGACCTTTAACTTGAAATAGGAAGATTAAGACAAGTAAATACTTCCTTTCTTTTTTTTCCTTTCTGCAATGGCTATTTTCTAAACATCAGGTGAGAAGGTAGTTTGATGTCAGTAATTGCTTGGCAGTTTACTAAAACATTAAATATCTTACTTATTTGACTTAGAGAAATTACACTCTGAGTATGAGGAGGATGTTTGCCTTGACAGGTACTTTAAAAAGCAGAACCAGTTCTGGTTCACGTAAACAACTGTGACTTTGATTGTGTTAACTTATTAGAAAGTAACCATTTCTCTGTTAGAAACTGTTTTAACAGGGAAGCTGCAGAGAGCATGGGGGAAGGGATAATTCATGAGTGCTAATTGCTTGGCTGTTAATTTTCATAAGTGTTGATAGAAGCAGTTCCTTAAATTAAACTTTGTTTAAAATGTATCAGGGGAAATATTCCACAATGTCGAGCCTGAAGTGAAAATTAATATGAATGCTGTGGCAATTAACACATACTGGTTAATAGCTTTTAGCAGCATTTTGGGATGATAGTCCTTAAATACATTTTTGCATGCTGCTCTTGTTTCAGCATTGTTCCAGTCTATGTCTGGATAATTATGAACAAGTGTTTTCTACAATCATTGGCATTAAGTAGCTCTCTTCACAGAAACGTCATTTAAAACTTTGCAGAAAGTGCGAAGGGACTGAAAACTGTTGCAGACTCATAAAAGGCCAGCGAATCGCCATCCTGGAAAGGCAAATTGCCTTTCCGAGGAAAATGCTCCTCCTTTGTTACCCTGGGAACGGCCTCGTCTTATATGTTAAGCTACTTTAGCTTCAGGATCTCTTTCCAAAAAATTATAACCTGGACTTCCAAGTGCTGATTACGTTTCTGGACTTCAGCTTTTGCTTATTGCTGCCTGAGCTGAGACATGGCCTTGAGCCTAAGGGCCTTCTGCCCTTTGACCTTGCTTCTTTCTTCTGACCAACCTCCCTCCCTGCTAAAGTTAGCCAGCCACCCCTGTCCTCCCCACCAGAGGAGGTGGCTGAGAATGGAGTTGGCTCTGTCGATCTCATTTCCCTCCTTCCTTTCAATAAGAGTGCTCCGGGGGTTCACTTGGCTTAGTGCCTATTAAGAGGCAATCTCAGGAGAGAGAGACAATCTGAGGTAACTCTGTTGTTTGAATTAGGAGCTATTTGTCTCTCTCTTCCATTGGCTTCATGAAACATACCTTTTTAAATAAGGGAGAGTAAAGCCCCAACATTTGGCAACTTCTCCCTGTGGCTGTATTTTGCTAGCCTTCCTTTTCATAGACCAGTTTTTATCAGTCTGTTCTATTTCTAAAGCAAGAAATAGATATTATTAGATATTTACTACTTATTCATACACCGTGGTATACCAAGAAAAGGAGCAAATTCATTAATTTAAAAATATCTTTTCCTGCAATTATTTCCCCCTACAGTTGTACGAATGCAGTGCTCTTCCTGTGGCTCAGCCTTTCCTGGAAATCTCCAGGGGAGGCTTTGGGATTTTTGTCTGGGTGGTGTTCACAATGAATTAAATAAGAATCTTAAAACAAAAGAAAGTGTTTTCAGCATCCTCTCCTGCAGTTAAATTCTCAGGGCTGAGTTCTTAAAAGTAGCTTATTCCACTCTGAGCTTTCTGTCCCGGACTCATTTCTGCAGTTTGTTCTGTGTCTCGCCAGTCCGGAGGCTTCCTCTAATTTTAGAGCCATCTTCTAGAAAATCCCATCAGAGGTGGAATTCACCATCAACTCAGACTTTTCAGAGGAAGGCAGAATTTTGTAATGGTAAGAGCATGTGTGTCAGGCTTGGGTTAGAATTCTCACTTAGCTGTTTACTTGCTGTGTGATCCTGGGCAGACCGCTTTACCTTCTTTAAGCCTGTTTTCATAGCTATAAAATAAGGTTCATGATACTTGCCAGAAAATGTTGTTGTGAGGATTTAATGAGAATTATAAATGCGTATGTAGTGTATGTGGTCAGTGCTGGAAGATGTATTGGTTTCCTTTGACCACATTGCCATTTATTTACTTCCTATTTAATGAGAGTCTGCTACATACCAGGCACTGTTAAGTAAAATCTGGATACAGTAGTGAGTCAAAACAGACCTGGTTTCTGACTTCATGAAGCTTCCTCTCTTGGCAGGAAGATAGAGGTTATATAAATAATCACCAAACTAAGAGCAAAATTGCAATCATAGTATTGTTTAGTCACTATATCGTGTCTGACTCTTTTGTGACCCCATGGAATGTAGCCCACCAGGCTCCTCTGTCCATGGGATTTCCCAGGCAAGAATACTGGAGTGGGTTGCCATTTCCTTCTCCAGGGGAATCTTCCTGACCTAGGGATTGAACACGCATCTTCTACAATGGTGAGCGGATTCCCCTGAGCCACCAGGGAAGCCCCAGAGTCATAATATCAGTTCAGTTCAGTCTCTCAGTCATGCCTGACTCTTTGCGACCCCATGAACCACAGCACGCCAGGCCTCCCTGTCCATCACCGACTCCTGGAGTCCACCCAAACCCATGTCCATTGAATTGGTGATGCCATCCAACCATCTCATCCTCTGTCGTCCCCTTCTCCTGCCCTCAATCTTTTCCAGTTTCAAGGTCTTTTCAGATGAGTCAGCTCTTCACGTCAGGTGGCCAAAGTATTAGAGTTTTAGCTTCAACATCACTCCTTTCACTGAACACTCAGGACTGGTCTCCTTTAGGATGGACTTGTTGGATCTCCTTGCAGTCCAAGGGACTCTCAAGAGTCTTCTCCAACTCCACAGTTCAAAAGCATCAATTCTTTTGCACTCAGCTTTTTTTATGGTCCAACTGTCACATCCATACATGACCACTGGAAAAACCATAGCCTTGACTAGAAGGTCTTTTGTTGACAAAGTAATGTCTCTGCTGCTGTTGCTGCTAAGTCACTTCAGTCATGTCCGACTCTTTGCGACTCCACAGACGGCAGCCCACCAGGCTCCCCCATCCCTGGGATTCTCCAGGCAAGAACACTGGAGTGGGTTGCCATTGCCTTCTCCAATGCATGAAAGTGAGAAGTGAAAGTGAAGTTGCTCAGTCGTGTCTGACTTTTACCGACCCCCTGGACTGCAGCCTACCAGGCTCCTCTGTCCATGGGAGTTTCCAGGCAAGAGTACTGGAGTGGGGTGCTATTGCCTTCTCCGATCTTCTCTGCTAATTAATTACCAAGTTCTAGGAGAGATGCTGGAGGCTTTAGGAGGATTTTCATAGGGACATCTGACCTAGTCTAGGCTATCAGGGATGGTTATCTCTGTGAAGGTGACTCAGCCTGAGAGTTGAAGGTAGAGTAAGAACTAGCTAGGTGAAGGGAGAGGAGAAAGGACTTGCAGAGGATCTGAGGCAAGTGGTGGGGGTAGGGGGTTGTGGCTTGAAGATTTGGGAAACTAGAAGGCTGTGTGCTGGAGCCCGGGACTGAGGTAGATTGTGGTGCAGGGGGAAGCTGCAGGGGCTGTTTCTACCAAATATGGCTGTAGGAGTGTCCTCTGCAACCTGAGAATACAGGAAAGCCTTGAACCAGTTAAATGAGGAGGGAGAGTCATAAGCTTTGTGTTTTGAAAAGATCCCTGAAGCTCTGATGAAGAGAACACACTGGAGAAGGGTTTGTGAGGCTTGAGAGACCAATCAAGACATTTTTGGCAGTGGTCCAGGTAAGAGATGGTAATTTGGGCTTACTTATTGGTGATGGAGGTGTGGATGACTGCAAGAGGTACTTAGTAGGTAAAGGTAATAGGACTTGATAATGGATTGACTATATGTCAGGGAACGTAGGAGAAAGGAGTTTCAAGGATGATTTCTTGATCAGATTCTGGCTTGAGGAACTGAATAGATACATCTCTGAATTAGGAAGCAGTGAAAGAGGGCTGCGGATGCTGCAGAAGTTACTGTCGTGAGCTGGTTTGACAACACGTCACAGCCTGTTACCATGTCCTTGAAGACACTACACATATTCTTTTTTGGAGGGGATAGGGTATACCCTGCTTGTTAGGCTTATATTGGAGGCATCCGAGACAGGGTCCGGGATGAGCATGGGCTAGGAGCCAGGAGCCTCTTCTCCGTTTCCACTTCACAGCCAGCTTTGGTACTTTGGCTGAGAATTTGCCCTGGAAGTCAGTCACCTTCTCTGAGACAGGACTGTACTTTCAGATGCCTAATCCAGCTCGTCAGGCCCTTCAGAGGAGAAAATGAGTTAGTAATTTTAAATGAGGCAGATGTCAGGTGTCCTTTAAGAAAATATATTGATTGTAATTCTTGGAGATTAGGGGAGTAAGAGGTAAAACATGGACATATTTTTGCTATAATAAGATTGCTGTTGTCGTCCAACCCTCTTCCTGGCTAATTAAATACCAGATTAGCAGATGAAATCTGGTTGGAATGAATAGCAAACACTGAGATCCCAGTGAAAGCATGGGAGACAATCTGTTTTATAGGTGTGGTGGGACTGCAGACGGTGGGGTTTTATACTGAGCTTTCTTATTGCGGGTAACTTGCTCTGCATAATTTGCAGTATAGAGATTTTCTTGTCGCTCCAGGTGTTAGGCCTTGATTTTATTATCTTGAAGACAACTATCCATAAATATTAAGTGACAGCCTAGGGTCACCCACTTGGGCATGGAATCTAGGTGTTCTAATTCTTAAAGATTTTTATTTTCATTCTTAATGGCATTCATACTTATAAAATGGAAACCTGAGCTCCAGGTTCTCAGGTTTCCTGAGACCATGTGGTGGAAAGAACACAAACACAGAAGATGTTTTAGCCCTGGCCATGCTATGGCGTCTGTGGCAGGTCACCTCCCATCTCTAACAAAGCCTCAGTTTCTGCATGTTTAGAATGAGGAGCTTGGTTTAGATGATCGCTGGATTTCTTTTGGCTTTAAGGTTCCATAGTTTTGTGATTGGAGGTGACTGACATCAGTGACACGTAGAAGGTTATAAATGGGAAAACTTGAACTCTTGAATAGTTGACCATCTACATACATTTTGCTACTTTCCTCTTTTAGTTGATCATAACAAAATTGTGGTAGAGGTAGTTTTATCTCCATTTTAGAAATGAATAAACTGAGGCTCAGAAAGGGAAAGTGACTTGCTCAAGGAGACCCCACTAGTATATGGCAGGACTGGTATTTCAGTACCTTATTCCAGTACCACAGCTTTCTTTCTTAGACTCTTTTACAGTCATCTTTGTGGAGGAAATACAGTATTGTTAATATCTGAAAATTTTCAAAATTTAAAAACAAAATAATTTTCCCTTTACCAGTAGACTTAGAATCTGATACACTGGTTTAGCTCTTATCAGTTGTCTCATTTTGGTGACTTACTGCATTTTGTAAGCCTCGATTTTCTCATATGTAACAAAGAAATAATGAGATATTGGAGCTGAGGAAGGAGGGAATTGCTTTAGAAATCTAGTGATAGTGAAAGTCGCTCAGTCGTGTCCGACTCTTTGCAACTCTATAGACTATACAGTCCATGGAATTCTCCAGGCAGAATACTGGAGAAGGTAGCCATTCCTTTCTCCAGGGGATCTTCCCAACCCAGAGATCAAACCCAGGTCTCCCACATTGCAGGCGAATTCTTTACCAGCTGAACCACCAGGGAAGTCACAAATCCAGTGTGTGTCCCACAAATGCTGTGGGACACTTTCCACTTCTTTCCACTGATCTTCCTGGTAAGCAGAGTGGATTCTTCCATCCATCCATCCTTCATCTATCCATCCAACAAATTATTTACTAAGCATTCACATTGTACTGGTTCATTGCAAATGTTTATTACATATTGGCTGTGTGGTAGGCAGTGATAAGACAGGGCTAACCACCATAGATGAATTTGAAGATAAGGGTGCTCATGTAGCCAACACATGAGGAAGCACATTTCACAGTCAGGATTGTACCCTGAGCTGGGGACGGTGGCAGTGGTCCATGACTTCAGGTGCATACAATTGAGCAGAGGAGCAGACCCTTGAACTGTAGAGTATTAAATGTGATAGGTGCTATAGTATAGGTCTATAAGGAAGACTGAAGTTGGGAGGCAGCAATGACATTCATCCAGTTTGTTATCCTAGGTGAGTTTGTCTGAATTTTGATTGTATTAATACCTAGAGGGCAGGTTTGGTCACTGTTTAATGAAGCCCAGCTTGGCACTCTCGACACGTAAATGCAGACTTTTTAAAAATGGCAGTGATAAATTTCAAATGTCATTACTCTTTGAGGCTTACAACTATATGGCAGTATCACAGGAGCAGCATTTTTATTAATATATCCACTCCTTTCTGTTAAATTGAAGTTTTAAAACCTAGACCAAGATACATGTAAGAAAGTAAGTTTAAGAAATTTGCAAAATATGCTCCTATGCAACCAAAGATTAAATTGATTTGTTATATGTGCATTTAGCTACAATTCATTTTAATTGTCTGTATGAAGTTAAAAAGTATTAGTGTCAGATAAAGATTCATCACCAGAGCGTGATTTAGGGCTGGTGCTGGAGAACGCAGGCATGTGTTCCGGCAGATGTTTGTATAAGGCGCTGTCTTTCCTGACAGCAGTTAAAAAGTATGGTTATAGTAATCAAATTGCGGTGCAGCGACTCAGAGGCTAGGGCCAGATTGAATTAAAATAGATATAAGATTTATGAATAGCAATAGCTGTGATAAAATTTCACTGCCTTCTTCAACAGGAAGGACTTTTTCCACAGTAGAAAGAAGAAAATCTAATAACCACTTTTCTAAAACTGTGATTTTGCTGACTTCCATTTTCCCTTCCTAATTATGACATCAAAACAATAGCTTGCTGATTTTTTTTTCCCAGCCATGGAAATACACTGCCTCCCCCGCCCCATTATTAAGTGCCTAGTGTTAAAACACATATTTTCTATGTTGTTAATGTTTTTGTTTAGAAAAAAATTCATGTAAATATAGACTATGGGATTTAAATTCCCTTTTAAGGAATGTTTCTTTATCATTATCACCATAACTGTGTTTTATTGAATTCCTATCTTTATACCAGGTCCTGTAATGTACCCTTCATATACAACAGCTTGTCAGTCCTCACAGCATTCCTGTATATGAATTTTATTGTTACTCTTGTACAGGTAAGGAAACTCAAACCTCACAA
>SJYV01030557.1:25536-29830 GCA_006410875.1 Neotragus pygmaeus
ACTACCTGCTGCCCTGTAAAATTCTTTCTCAAGTAGAAAGTAGGGGAAAATCCCCTACTTGTCCTTCTCAAGAGCAAACTCTTCTGTAATGTTCCCTCGACTTCCCTGACAATGGCAGCCTGTTGTCTGCTTCCACAGCACCTTGTTTATGGTTCTTAAGTGTACAGATCTTTCTCCTTCTGTGTATCTTTCTCCCGCTTCTCTGTTACAGAGCACCCAACTTACTGCTCAATACATATTGAGAAGGGGAAGATAAATCTGCATCCTGGTTGGTTATATTTGCTCATTCAAATAACTCTAATGATAATAACGTTAATAATAGTAGCTTGCATGTTTTAAGAACTTACTATGTGCCAGTCACAGTTCTGAGTGCTTTGCATGTAATGATTAGTTTACTTCTCACAGCAGCCCTGTGAAGAGATATTATGAGAATCCCCAGTTTGAGAGGTGAGAAGACTAAGGCTCAGAGAAGTAAAATACTTTGCCTCAGGTCACAGAGCTGGGAGGTGGGGCATCAGCATATGAGCCCAGATACTCGGACCTCGTTCCTGATCTCTGTGTTATACTTGCATGAATTGTGAAGGGCTCCCAAAGGTCTCCTACTTGTTATTGTGAGGTTAATCCTCAGCTAGGTTTTAAGTAGCTCCTTGTTTTCCCCAAGGGGTTGGCTGCAAAGGTGGTGATCATTCCTTTTGCTGTGAGGTTTTCGTAAAGCCTTTTTACCAGTGGACTATTTTGTAGCTGAAGCCATTTAGGAGACAATGAGGTGCTTAGGGACAGAGTGCTGCTGTTCTGCTGATGACACAATGTTTTATGTGCTTGGGTTTTAAAGGGTGTGGGCTGTGTTTCCTCAGGCCCGAATGATTGAGGGACATGAGTGAGAGTAAACTGACTGCAGTTTAATCTGGAAGGATCGAGGTAATTTGTACAGACTGGTAAGAGTTTAGACTTGACTTGGAGAAAGGATGTTGCTTATAGAAAAGGCAGAAAAATACTAAACTGTATTTTGTGTGCAAAACAAAGGGTCTGTGAAATCAATAACGTCCAGGTGATGATTTTCAAAGAAAGATTATTTCCAAAATGAGACTGAAGCCATTTAAAGATGTGAATTGATGGGAGTGTTCTTTTTCACCACTCTATCCTCACAGTTTGTCCCTAAGGTCAGCCAGTGATTCCTTCTCAGTGACACTTCTCGAATTCACCAGTCACTCCTTTGTTCCAGGACCTTCTCACATCCCGTTTATGTTACAGCAGCAGCTTCCAGGCTGATCTCCCTGCCCGTGTCCCCTCTCCTTCCGTGTGTCGTGTACAGCAATGACTGGATTAAGTACCCCCACTGCCCTCATGAGGGAGCGGAACGAACTCACCTGACAGAGCCCATCAGCAGTGGCATCCTTGCTCCCCGCATGCTTTCCAGCTTAATTCTTCCTGTTCAGTATAGTTTGATCTTTATTTAACCATCACCTACCTTCCTGTTGTAGGTATGTGATTTTAGTTAACACATCATTTCTCATTTTAGCCCCAGGATAGTCCAGAAAGATAAGAGACTTTTATGCTTGTTCTCTAGATGAGGAAACCAAGAGGCAGAGAGGAGAAATCCCTACAAAAGAACTTCCACATGGATGCAAAATAATTAGCACCTGAGTGTGTGAATGATGGAAAAGCCAATAATTAGGAAAGCCTGTGCAGTACTTGAACCTGTGTCAGTCTGTTTATCCCAGCAGAACCCCACTTTGCAGATTACCTGACAGTTTTATGCAGTTTTTCACACCTTTGCTCCCGTACTTTCTTCAGCCTGGACTCCCTTAGTCCATTGCCTCATGTTCTGCAGAACACAGAACCAAGATCACTCCAGTTAGCACTTCGATACTTGAACCACTTTTTATTTTCCCATTCCCTCTAAACTTTTGTATCATTTACATTATAAATACTCAAGAGACTGATTTGTGACTTTTCTAGTCAAATCATGTGTGTATAATACCATATACAGTAACATTTTTTTCTTACGTATTTTCCTCAAATGAGTACTTCCCTTAGTGTTCAAGTGTTGGGTTTTGTTTTTTCCTTTTTTGTCTTTCATTTTTGTTCCCATTTGCACATCTTCAAGATACCCTTTTCTCTTCTATTCATAATACCTGTCACTGTATTGGTTGCCTTTGCTTGCCTCACAGTTGTGTTCATCTCACAGCCTGTCTCCTCTTCTCTGTTATTTGGAAAGAGTTGCCCAGATGTCCTTCTGACACAGAACGGTAGAGGAGGAAGACTTCGGAATAAGGGATGTAGTCTCTGCCCTGTAGCTATCTATCCTTTAGGGGAAGGCGTCTCAGAGCAGCAGCTGTTCCCACAACACCAACCACAACTAGTGCTCAGAGGTTGTGCCAGGCTGAGCTGAGCTGCTCAAGGTGGGCCATGTTTAAGCAGGTGCAGACGTGCCCCCAGCAATTGTTATTTCATTTAATTTAGTGAAAACTTACTGAGCCTCTACTTTCTAGGCCCTCTGAATACATATGTGAGTGAATTCCTACCCCTGCTTTGAAGGAACTTGAATGTAGACTAGTAGGTACACAAGCCACAATAAGGAGCATTAAGAAAGTTCTAGATTAAAGACAACTTAAATCCAAGTTTCATGTATCTTTTTTTGAGCAGTGAATGCTAAATCATCTTAACATCATTTAGTGTAATTTATTGTTAGTTTTGGGCTTCCCTGGTGGCTCAACAGTTAAGAATCCAGGTTTGATCCCTCGATCAGGAAGATCCCCTGGAGAAGGAAATGGCAACCCACTCCAGTGTTCTTACTTGTGAAATCCAATGGACAGAGGAGCCTGGTGGGCTATAGTCCATGGGGTCACAACTAGACACAATTTAGTGACTAAACAACAACATTGTTTTAGGTTAGGTGTAATTTTGTATTCTGCTTTTATATACCTACCTTTGTAATCTTTAAATTTTTCTTTTTCTATATAATACTCCTTTTCAGTGACTAGCTTGCATTCCTTTAGCAGATACAGCACAATTTATATACCTCTTTCTTAGAAATTGCTTCATGAACAGTCTTGTGGAGAAGACAAAGGTAGGGAGTCTTATCAAAGAGGAGAACACTGTTCTTGGTGAAGATGGAATAAGTGATAGGAGTCATTTTGGCCTGAATATATGGTGGAATGTAGTTGTCTTTTTCTTTCCTTCTTCCCTTCCCCCTTCTTTTTCTTCTTCTCTCTCTTTCTTTATTGAGCTACTAGTAGCCAGGGAACATACAGAGAAAAAAGATAGTTTGGAAAGTGGGGGGAATCCAGTGGTAGTCCATATCTAGGGATTTTAAACTTTGTGAAGTATTGGTAAACTTCCCTAATCATCTGAAAAGAGGTGTGTGCCACTACTGGTGCGTGAGGTGACTGGGGCTGTACTAAGCCTCTGGCTGTTCATGTAAATAGACATTCGAAGACATCTGATAAAACTGAGGGTGGAATTAGTAGGACTTGATGTCCTCACATTGTACAGGAGACAGGGATCAAGACCATCCCTATGGAAAAGAAATGGAAAAAGCAAAATGGCTGTCTGGGGAGACCTTACAAATAGCTATGAAAAGAAGAGAAGAGAAAAGCAAAGGAGAAAAGGAAAGATACAAGCATCTGACTGCAGAGTGCCAAAGAATAGCAAGGAGAGATAAGAAAGCCTTCCTCAGCGATCAGTGCAAAGAAATAGAGGAAAACAACAGAATGGGAAAGACTAGAGATCTCTTCAAGAAAATTAGAGATACCAAGGGAATATTTCATGCAAAGATGGGCTCGATAAAGGACAGAAATAGTATGGACCTAACAGAAGCAGAAGATATTAAGAAGAGGTGGCAAGAAATATACAGAAGAACTGTACAAAAAAAGATCTTCATGACCCAGATAATCGTGATGGTGTGATCACTCACCTAGAGCCAGACATCCTGGAATGTGAAGTCAAGTGGACCTTAGCATCACTACGAACAAAGCTAGTGGACATGATGGAAGGCCAGTTGAGCTATTTCAAATCCTGAAAGATGATGCTGTGAAAGTGCTGCACTCAATATGCCAGCAAATTTGGAAAACTCAGCAGTGGCCATAGGACTGGAAAAGGTCAGTTTTGATTCCAGTCCCAAAGAAAGGCAAAGAATGCTCAAACTACTGCACAGTTGCAGTCATCTCACACGCTAGTAAAGTAATGCTCAAAATTCTCCAAGCCAGGCTTCAGCAATACGTGAACCATGAACTTCCAGATGTTCAAGCTGGTTTTAGAAAAGGCAGAGGAACCAGAGATCAAATTGTCAACA
>SJYV01030567.1:0-14421 GCA_006410875.1 Neotragus pygmaeus
GACAACATCTTATTTGTGTTTGTGGTTATAGGGTCTGGCAGAGTCCCTGGTACATAATTAGTATTCAGAAGCTGTGGAATACTGAATGAATTGTTTGTTTCCCTCAATAGATTCTAAGTTCTAAGAAGGCAGGAATCGTGTCTACTTTACTGTTTTTAATCCCCAGAAACCCCTGTGGTTCCTGATTCCCTAAGGATAAGATGAATGAAAGCAAAAACAAATAACAGTCTCTCTGTGCAGGTTGCAGAGTGTGAATTTCCCAACAGCATTCCTTTTCTTTTGAGCTGTATAATCCATGTAATCGTATCCACTCACCAAAAGCCCAAATGTCAGATTTGCTGCTGAACTTGCTGTACATAAGAACTTCTGGTGGAGACCACCGGACAGGAAATTTGGAGCCTACTGAGCTTGTATATTCATCATCCAGAACATACCTGCAAAGGAGTCAGGACTTGTCACTGTTAGAATTTGCAGAGTTTGATATTTGCTTAAATTTTCTTGGCAGAGCCATAAGGGTTGCACAAATACTGCAGGCGAACCAGTGTCTTTTACAAATGCCATTACTAACATATTCCTGTTTTCATATCCAACTTAGCTTTCCTGATTGACAGTATAGATACAGCAAGGATGAAGTGGAATAAGGTCTAATAGGTATTCCCTTCCCTCTTTTCTCTTTTCCCATCCTTCCCTTCCTTCAATTCTGCAGTCAACAATGGCAATTAGGCTCATTAGGAAAGGAGACAGAGTAAAGTCAACAAGATTAACAGAACAAGACAGAATATCAGGGAAATTAGCTTTTTTAAAAAAGAGAAAGGAGAAGAGAGGACTATAACAATAAAACAGAAGGATGAAAAGTGACTTAAACCATTCAGAGAAAGAAAAGGTATAGAAAGATGGTGGAAAAAACTAGAATTATAGGGGGAAAGGGAGAAGATTAAAAGCTACAGTGTCACCTCACGTTTGTACTGTGCCAGTTTTACTTTTAAAGGGAAAGGTGAAAAAGACTGCACTCACCTGGACAGGCCAAAGTCAGATACTTTAACAACTCCTTGATCGTTAACCAAACAGTTTCGAGCTGCCTGTAGTGCAACAGACACCAGTGAGACTCTGTCCTTGGTGCACAGGTTAAGGGCACAAAGCTGCTGTCCACCAGGGGCAGGAAGCCTCATCTCCTTTATCTAGAGACACCTTCCCACCTAACAGGAGTCAGCTGATGCCACTGAGGAATTTTGATATACTCCCATCACATATACAGCAACCCCCATAATAAGTAAGGTCATAAGTAAAGCACTGAGGACTTGCACCATGATTTCACTCACATTGATAATTCCATGACAACCCTTCATGCGTTGAAATGTCGAGAGAATTAAGGGAGAACAGAAGGCAAGTGTGTTTTGTTTTTTGCTTTTCTACCAACAGGACTAGGGCTATTTCCTCCTTGGCATGGCTGAAATAAACATGCCCCGGGACGCCAGGCAGGGGAAATGATAGAGTGAAGTGGGAAGGTGGAGATGTTAGGAAAGTGTCTGGTCTAAGGGAGGCCAGCCACTTTCCTGTGATCAGCTAGACTGTCCTGTAATACCAGGCCCATATTTTATAGGCGGACAGTTAACATGGCCTATGAGAATATGGGTCTGGTGATACAAGATGATGTCAATTTTCATGAGAAGCTGTAAATTCAGTTCTTTAATGTGAAATGTTTTTAAGTGTTTGCTAAATAATATATTAATATAACATTTAAAAATGCACCAACAGACACCGAGTTTGTGATTCTGATATAACCAGAATAATGGTTCTGTGCTAAAAAGCCGTTCCATCAGGATGAGGGCTGACCCTTCTGTCCCTGGAGGACTCCACCATTTCCTCGTCATAGTAGGAGGGGCTGGGAGTGAGCATTCCAGCTACCATTGTGGCGGAACTTATGGTGATGAGGCTGGAGTTCCTTGACCAGCTGACCACCGGGGCGGAGGCTCACCAGACTTTTAGTATTTTCTAGATAAAATTGAAATCACGGCTCCAGCCACCTTCCCCAGCCGTGCATGATGTCTTCCTGTGCTACTTCCACCCGCTCAGCCCTTGGACCCAGACCAATCCTTCTGAGATCCTACCAGGTCTCGGTGGAGGAATTGCTTAGACTCTAGGTATTCCATGGCTTCACAGACATCCTTGCACATCTCCAGCAGCTGCTGAGTCTGGAAGCGGTGGCGCATCTCCCTCAGGTAGTTCAGGAGGCAGCCATTGGCCATGTACTCAGTGATGATGAAGATGGGGCGCTGTTTCGTGCAGACGCCATACAACTGCACCAGTTTCTCATGGGAAAGATTCCTACAGGAGAGGCAATGAACCAGTCTTCCCTTTCTGACTCTGAATATCATTCAGAAAGGAACTGAGGAGGAAAGGAGTTGGCCTTGGAGTAGAGTGTCAAATGAGAGATAATAATGACCTTTTAAGTGCCTAACATGTGAGGGCGAACCAGGATTTGGAGCCATCGATAGAACAGGAAACAAGTCCAGGACTGAGTGAACACTAAGGGTACATTAGAATGTCTTCCTTTTGAAAGTCTCATTCTCTACATTTACCTTCAAATACTATAAAGATGATACCCGCCCATGAGCAATACTATTCTCTACCAGTATCAAAGAAAAATGAGTACCTTAGCAGTTAGGACTCACACCAACCAAAGGTTGACCTCAGGCCCAGGTGCCAAATCTCCTTTGTTATAAATCACCTTAAACCACAGTGGGAACCATCCTCGTAATTCTTAGACTGGATGGAGAGTTGAGTTTGGACTGTAACTCACATCATAACTTTGGCTTCTTCAATGAACTCATCCTCAGACATGGAACCTTCTTTGATCATCTTGATGGCCACATCATACTGGCCCCTCCACTTCCCATACTTCACTACTCCAAATTGTCCAGTCCCCAGCTCCTTCAAGAAGGTCAAGTCCTTTGGATCGATTTCCCATGATCCTATAATAACAATGCCTTGATGAGATTCTTTGAGTCATGTATGTATAATTTCTACAATAGACTAGAATCCCTACTGGGGGTAGAAATAGACAAGCAGTAAAAGATAAATTCTCAAGGGTACTAATTCATTTTTGCTCAGGTAAATCTCAGGGACAGGAGATTACTGATTGGAGGAGTCTGGGAATTTTCGGTAGAAGTCAGGCATAGAGCAAGAAGATCAACTAGACAATATCTTTAAAAAATCCCTTTACGATATTTTCCCCACAATTGAAAAAAACCCAAACCTTTATGAATCTATGTTTTTGCAGTCCCAGTAGGAGCCACCAGAGGGATTAAAACTCATTAGATAACTGATTTGGCTCTGTCTTAACACATTATTGACCAGGGGATTTTTGCAGAAACTAATGCCTCCAGCATTTATAGGTCTCCGGTCAATAATGTGTTAACATTCCTTGTGGCAGCTGGGATGGAACAGTGCACTGCAAGAATGATTGAGAGGCAAGGTCTGGTAGGGTCTGCCAGATGCAGTATTGCTTGCAACTGGCTGGTCCACCCTGCCCTAGAGAAATAAGCACTTACCATATCCCAGGCCTGCAGTGGAAGGCGCATTCTTGTTTTGTTGAGACACTGGATATTTGAGCCTAGATATTAGTCCTAAAACATACAGAGAGGGTCATGCTGCTGGTGTAGAGCAGGGAGTGAGATGCCTTGCACACTTAATGCCTCACACTTCCAGTATTCATCTTTCTAGTACATTTTGAATCCCAAAAGATTGCCATGAACCTGAATTTTTCTGGAAGTTTCTCCTCTTATAAATGTTTTTCAGGGACAAAAAAAAAAAAAAAAAGAAAATGCTAACTGAAGTATGATCCCCAGCTAAATATATCTCCACCTCCCAGTCCAGGCTTAACTCACATCCTCCTCCTCCTTTTGATACTGAAAAGTATAATTGGAACCCCATAAAATGACAGCCTTGATACTGCCTTGCCTGGACATGGTGGACAGCTGCAAGCCTTCTTGATGAAGCTTTTCCCATGTGTTCATGTTCTCCCCAATCTCCCAGTTTTTAGAATGTCTATACTGCTTAGAAATTCTCCTCTGATGTTTTTGAACCTGTATGTTCTTTAAGGGCAAGGACCTAAAGTAATAGTTGTTGTGTGTTGTCTAGTAACAAGAAAATTACGGAGTAGACACTAGGAGTTCAATGAATATTGCTGATTGATTAATTACCAGTCTCTTCTATGTCCTTCCTTAGCACTGAGCATCAATCACCAAATAAGAAGTCAGTCCGTACTGGGTGTAAGGTCTGCCTTTGACCACCTCTTCACTTGACTTCAATCCAGCATCACAGGGGTTCATTTTCACAGCTAATTGTCACTACCCTATGAGGCTTAATGTTTCACCTAACCACCTTGTCTTAAATTCCTTCTCGTGGTACTTGACACACCCTTCTTCTCTGATTTCCCTGGTACTTACCAGCAGAGTTATGCTGATGGTAGTTAATGAGCTCAGGGATAGTGCTGAAAAGGTGCTTCTCAGCCAGGTAATACTGGCTCTGAGGTGTGGAACACACGACATAATGGCGTATCACCCCTTGAGGTTCCCTGAAGAAGTGGACGCTGAGTCAGCAACTCGGGAACAAGGGCCCAAAGGACCCAAGAAGTGAAGTGAGGTGAGTTTTGAGTTTAAGCGACAGAGGAAGTGGGAGAAGTGCTTCATTAAGGAACTGTTGGGTGGGTGCCCCTGTTCTTTGTCCCCAGGGCCTTAAAACAGTAACACTCACCCTGTAGATTTGGCAAACACAGACACGGTATATTTTCCAGCTTTGCTGGAGTCTCTGACAATGAAGCCTCCTTCTTTACCCTGAAAAGATGGGGAAAGAAGCTGCCATCAGGGGGAAATGCCACTGCTACCAGCATCCCAACCGCCCAAACCCAAGACAAAACAGAAGCCCTGAATTCACTGCCAAGTTCCACATTTCAGCTGCAGCCTCATTGCTTTTGACACTGCAAAGTGTGATTGGGACCCCACAAAATGAGGGCCTTGACACTGCCTTGCCTGGAGGTGGCGGAAAGCAGCAAGCCCTCAATTCAGGATCCTTGCTTGCGGTGCAGAGAGACTGCCATTTACTTGTGGTCACACACTTACCTCTTGCTTCAACAGTTGCTCAGCTTGACTCCGAGTCATGTGTTTGGAATACCACCTGGAAAGGGAGAGTGCGTGGCTGGCTTCTAGGCCATGGCCTGAGTGGCTCGTTAGAGTGCTGTCTGTGGCTCATCCGTGCCATTGAGTCAGTCAGTTCACTCCACTGCTATTTACTGAATGCCTATCATGTGCATAGCACACTACATCCCTTTCCCAAAGCCTGCTTGTTGCTGAAGAATTGTGGAAAGGGAGATCAAGTGGCAGAAGGTTGCAGGAAACAGATGAGGGTCAGGGCTTTCAAAGACAACCTACTTCCGTGATTCAGGAGAATGGACAACCAGAACAGTCTGCCATTTTTCCCCCTTTCAAATGTTTCCTATCAGGCTATGTTTTTCTTTGAGTGTAGTTACTCCGATTTGGAGAGGAGGGGGTATGGTGACCTCTCCAGCTTCCATCAACAGGGTGTTTGGGATAAGGGTAAAATGTAGGCACTATCACTTGAACTGGTGGCATCATTTGACCCAGTTGACGCTGATTTTAATAAGTATCTTGATATCAAAATTTTGTTGAAAGTATGAAAAAGGTTTATACTGTATTGTGAAGATTCTGTGCTGGGAACATAAGCATACTCACTCATACATTTCTATGGAGTCCTCCGCTTCAGTTACATAGTTACTAGGGATGTAGCCTTCCTGCCTGTAGAGGAGACAACAGGGTTGATCATCCAACACTCCCCAATCTGAGTGAGAGACGGATTTGGTTACCTTGTATCCTGGGGCTCAGAATCAGTCTCAAATGGTGGTATATAAAATGTCCTGCCCTCAAAGGGGATTGTGTTGCCAATGCACAGCTAGGCTGGTGAAGTGTGTAGCTTCTGCACTTGCAGCATTGATTACATATGCTGCACAACAGGTGGGCTCAGGGAGGGGGCCACGTGCAGAGCTGCGCTCTGGGAAGTACTTGGAGGGAGAGCATGTTCCCTTTGATGTGGGAAGAACAATTTCTGATCAGGATACTGAGCAGGGGAGTTACCATGCATGATTTTGTATGTGTGTAGAGTAGGTGGGTGGAGAAGGCAGTGGCACCCGACTCCAGTGCTCTTGCCTGGAAAATCCCATGGACAGAGGAGCCTGGTAGGCCGCCATCCATGGGGTCGCTAGGACTCGGACACGACTGAGTGACTTCACTTTCACTTTTCACTTTCATGCACTGGAGAAGGAAATGGCAGTCCACTCCAGTGTTCTTGCCTGGAGAATCCCAGGGACGGGGGAGCCTGCTGGGCTGCCGTCTATGGGGTCACACGACTGAAGTGACTTAGCAGCAGCAGCAGAGTAAGTGGGAGGGATTCCCTGGCAGCTCAGCTGGTAAAGAATCCACCTGCAATGCAGGACCCCCTGGTTCGATTCTTGGGTCGGGAAGATCCCCTGGAGAAGGGATAGACTGCCCACTCCAGTGTTCTTGGGCTTCTCTGGTGGCTCAGATGGTAAAGAATCTGCCCACAATCTGGGAGACCTGGGTTCAACCTCTGGGTTGGGAAGATCCTCTAGAGGAGGGCACCCCGCCTCAGTATTCTTGGCTGGAGAATCCCCATGGACAGTGGAGCCTGGTGGGCTACAGTCCATGGGGTCACAAAGAGTCAGACACGACTGAGCGACTAAGCACAAAGTAGATGGATACAAGGCTCAGGGAGAGCGGACAGGAACTCACCCATTTTTATCCCGGGCACGCCACCAGGGTAAGTTGCTCTCCTCCAGGATAAAATACTCGTTGCCCTTATGCAGCTGTAGATCATTTGCATTCATTGGCATGTAGTCATAAAGGGCTACAACTTTTTTCAGCTCACTTGTCGAGACAGGTGCTGCTGTTGGCTCAGGGGGCAGTGGCTTTTTTAGGATCTGTGTTGTTAGCAAAAAAAAGTTGGGGAGATTGACTAGATATCAGGCACTCTCCTATTGTTCCCCAACCATTCTAACCCAAATCAGGCAAAATAAAAGCTTTATTCAACATTCACTCAACAACCATTTTTAAGCACCCCTGCAGGGTCTCTCAGCATGGAATGCGCATCAGAACCATCTTGTGGGCAGTTAACAATCCCGACACCCAAGCAGTTTCAAAGACCAATTATGTCAAAATCTCTGAGGGTTGGACCCAGGCATCAGTGTTCATAAATCTTCTTGGGCAAAAACCATGTACAGCCCCCACCTGGAAAACTTAGCACTAAACTAGTACATGGACCCAGTAAGTGGCTCTGAATCTTCTTTTCTTTGTAAAATGAACATAAGAAGAATCCCTGCCTTGCTTACCTACAATATATGAGAAAAGCCTTTCTAGACCTCCAAAAGTAACCCCCGATATCAAGTTTTAAAGTAATATATTAGTGGTAAAATCAAGATATTGGGTATATGGGCATTCACTGTTAAAATTTTTCAATTTTATGTTTGAAAATATTTTTCATTTTAAAAAAAATCAGGCTTTGTTTTGTTCTAAACAAGTGATTGGATTAAATGGTTGCCAAGAGCTTCCTAATGAGCCTCTGTCTCTCCACCAAAGAAGGACAAATCCCCTATCTCAACAAGAATACCAGTTTACACTGCCATATCCCAGGGAAATTCTAAGACTCTGGTCTCTTTTCTGGGTGTGACTGTAAGTTTCCATTGAAGCAGCACCCCATTTCACTGTATACCTGGTCCTCCTCAGGTGTGGGAGGAAGAGGCTTTTTTGTCTTGCGGTGAGAACTCCCAGGTTTTAAACCTGCAAAGTAAGAAACCAGTGATAATAGCTACAGAGTGCATATTTGGGAAGGGCCCAGGGACAGGTTTGGTCAGGAACTTTACTCTTGTATATGGTGCCTTTACATAAGTTATGAAAAGTCTTGATGGCTACAGCCCATCTTGATGGCTACAGCCAGTTTTCCCAGCTAGAAAGAACAGAGCATCAGCTGGATTTTGGTTCCCACCCATCCCCTCTCCCAGGCTCTTTTGTACACAGGCCAAAATGTACAGACCTAGGTTGGATAGAACCCTGAGAAAGTGATGGATAGAGTCAAAGGAGGGAGAGATTATACTGATCAGATTTCTTACTTCCATTTCTGTTCTCCAAAATTTGGCAGCCCATGGCATTTTTGGCTGTCTGAGAGCAGCAGAGATACTGCCCATCAATCCAGAAGCAAGGGTGATATTTCTGTACCAGATCATTGTTGTACCGGATTACTGTAAGAGAAGAAGAGAGAGAGAGAGGTGACATTTGACTTGTGGGAGAATCTACCTGAGGCATGTTTTCCTCTTTGAGTGTAGTGGTGAGCTTCAGACAACTGCCCCTTCCTCAGCCACCCCGAAGGGAAGCAAACCCAGGACCAGCTGGCTCACATGCTTCTCCGTGGAGCGCTCCTATGTCATCCTCCTCAGTGGTTCTGTCATGATGACTATCTCCCAACCAGTGACCAAAGCGATAAGAATATCTGATGTCTCCAGAGCCCCAGAACAAAAATATGTTATCTATGGTTTCCCGGTAGCCATTACAATCTTCCTGTAAAGCAGATGTTGACTCTGGTGGTCTTTCCCAGAAAAAGGAAACGATGTGACAAGCCAGCTCTCACTCCAGCTCTCAACATACCAGGGCCCCAGCTTCTGGAGTGCTCTTTTAGAGCTATTTGTCTTTGTGAAAACTCCTGCCTCACACTTTCTGTGTTCATAAAACAGTCAACAGAACAGAGCTCAGGATCAAAGGAAGGTGATTTTGCCTCTAGAATAAACATAGTTCAATCTCTCTAGGGCCACAGAGGTGGGTTGAGCTCCTTGTGGCAGACAAACACAGCAGTTCTATTTCCCTCACACGGTTGTGATGCCCAAAAGATCTCTCAGAATAGACAACAGGGTGGGTTGCAGATAGTAGGAATTAGTTTTACAGTTTTTAATACTGCATTATTGCAAGAATTTTAACCAGAAGTTGATTAGACAAATCATCCCGGGATCCTGTTGCCAGATGACAGAGAAGCAAAGACAAAGGAAATAACTGACAATAGCTAGCCTTGGGCCATGCATATTTGAGGACACACTCCTTTCAGCATTTGATGCTAAAAAGAAGCTCTGCATAACTTTTTTTTAAAGATAAAAATAAAAACAAAATAAAACCTTCCTTTGTAGAGAGCAGCTTAAGCCCTTAAGAGCTTGCTAGTCACACTCTACTCATTCAAGACTTTGGAGGAGGCCTAGAAGCTACTGGTGGCCAGGTGCAGTTTACAGACAAATGAAGAAAAAGTGTTGTCTCTTTTTTTTCTTTCATTTTTTAAAAAGTGCCATCTTGATGCTTTTCTAAACATGGATTTGAAGACTTCTAACCAGTGTCTCCTGCCCACACACATTCACCCCTCACTTTTTCAGCATACCTCTTCACCATTGCACCAAATGCAGAGTAGTGGGAGCTGATCAGATGGAGTGCAAGCTAAAAGGGGCTACTTGTCTGCAGAGGATTTTAAAACAATAATAAAGCCAACCAAAAGTCTGTAGGCTTTCTATTATCCTTATTGCCAAATTCAGACTTAAATTGAAGAAAGCAGGGAAAACCACTAGACCATTCAGGTATGACTTAAATCAAATCCATAATGATTATACAGTGAAATTGAGAAATAGATTTAAGGGCCTAGATCTGATAGAGTGCCTGATGAACTACAGACAGAGGTTCGTGATGCTGTACAGGAAGCAGGGAGCAAGATCATCACCAAGAAAAAGAAATGCAAAAAAAGCAAAATGGCTGTCTGAAGAGGCCTTACAAATAGCTATGAAAAGAAGAGAAGCAAAAAGCAAAGGAGAAAAGGAANGTCAAGGCTATGGTTTTTCCAGTGGTCATGTATGGATGTGAGAGTTGCACTGTAAAGAAAGCTGAGTGGCGAAGAATTGATGCTTTTGAACTGTGGTGTTGGAGAAGACCCTTGAGAGTCCTTTGGACTGCAAGGAGATCCAACTAGTCCATCCTAAGAGAGATCAGTCCTGGGTGTTCATTGGAAGGAGTGATGTTGAAGCTGAAACTCCAATACTTTGGCCACTTGATGCGAAGAGGTGACTCATTTGAAAAGACCCTGATCCTGGGAAAGACTGAAGGCAGGAGGAGAAGGGGATGACAGAGGATGAGATGGTTGGATGGCATCACTGACTCAATGGGCATGAGTTTGAGTAAACATCAGGAGTTGGTAATGGACAGGGAGGCTGCATGTGCTGAAGTCCATGGGGTCGCAAAAAGTTGGACAGGACTGAGCGACTGAACTGAACTGAACTCTAGCAGTTCTGAACAATGTTTCAGATACTCTTCCTAGCTAGAACTGATTGCTCCTACCCTCTGCCTGCCCCACCCCTCCCTCATGCCATGTCCATCACTGAGGGATTTGAAGAACCTTGGGTGCAGGCTTCAGCACCAGTAGACATTTCAAAACTCTTAATTAACAACTAGCTGCTCTGATAAATTAAGCTATCCTAATATGCTAATGAGAGGCGATAGGACTTCCTAACCCCCTATCTCAAGCATGGTCATTAAGAACCCACCCTACATTTCCAAATAATTAAGAGATTCCTTGAACATGACACTCTTCTTTTGTTGGTTAATGCAGAGTTGGTATTTCCAACTACTTAGAATTGCAAAGGCAGTGTCTGTTACAAACTGAATGTTTGTGTCCCCCTAAATTCATATAATGATGCCCCCCATGTGATATTAGGAGATGTGGCCTTAGGAACGTACTCAGGTCATGAGAGTGGAACCTCAAGATGAGACTGAAGTGAAGTGAAGAAGTGAAGTCGCTCAGCTGTGTCTGACTCTTTGTTACCCCAAGGACTGTAGCTTACCAGGCTCCATCCATGGGATTTCCCGGGGAAGAATACTGGAGTGGGTTGCCATTTCCTTCTCCAGAGGATCTTCCGGACCCAGGGATCAAACCTGGGTCTCCCGCGTTGCAGGCAGACGCTTTACCATCTGAGCCACCAAGATGAGATTAGTGCCCTTATAAGAAGAGACTGGAGAGAGATTCTTTCTCTCTGCCACATGAGAACCAGTGAGAAAAGTGACCAGTCAGCAAGCCGGGTAGAAAGTTCTCACCAGCAACCAAATTGGCCAACACCTTGGTCTTGGACTCCCCAGCTTCCAAAACTGTGAGAAATAATTGTTTGTTGTTTAAATCACTTGATGTATGATATTTTGTTGTGGTATCCCAAGCTAATTATGACAGCATCCAAGTGGGAGAACTAGGAGAAAACTGCTTACTTCACCAGTGCATGGGGCCAGAAAGCACTAATGGTTGATGCACATTCCATGTATATCATGGACTGATCTCTCATATCCATTTTTGTCAGGATAATGGCTCAAATTCTGTTTGGGGCATGAATGATTGAGTACCCTCCATATACATCATTGGAGTTTCACAAATGCCACTCATTCATTTTGGTGAGGTCAGGTCTTTTGCTCACTTTTGAAGCTACAGTTAGGATAGACTTTTTGTCTGTGGTGCTGTAATACTGAAGTGCCCACTGCCATGTTCAAGGAAATGGAAGGAGAGAGCTCAGGGCTCCAGGATACAAGGTTTGCATGAAAAGTGCCACTGAAGAGAGATGGCAGTTCACTATGAGATACCTGACATCCTACTTTTTAAATTGAGGTATGAATGTGAATGTGTTAGTCGCTCAGTCATGCCCAACTCTTTGCAACTCCATGTATCCTGCCAGGCTTCTCTGTCCATGGGATTTTCCAGGCAAGATACTGGAGTGGGTTGCCATTTCCTTCTCCAGGGGATCTTCCCCACCCAGAAGTAGAACCCAGGTCTCTTTCACTGCAGGCAACTTTTTTTTTCTTAAGCATCTGAGCCACCAGGGAAGCCCTTGAGGTATAGCTTACATATAAATATATGAATTGAGATATAGCTAATATATAATAAAACATGAAATATGAGGTATCCAGCCAGCCACATTTGTGTAAAACCATTTAACCACCACTCAGATCCAGCACCTCAGAAGGCTCCCTTGTGCCTCTTCACAGCCAGTACTGCTACAGAGGCAGCCTGTATACCATGAGGCCCCCTTCTCATGTTAGTGATTTGCAGTGGGTGCATTTTACTCCAGAGTGGGATCTTACAGCTTCCAGAGCATCTCATTATTGGCATTGCCAGCATCTGGCGCTGTTCTGAGATCTTTAGATTTGCAAGGCAGCTACTTTGGGACTTGTCAGCCCAAGTAGATTCTGGAGTAAATGGAAAAAAAAATGCTTTCAGTAAAACACAAGGGAAGAGGAAGCAAAATTTAACCAATGAACCAACTGAAGCAGTAGTGGTTTCTGTTTGTTTGGGTTTTGATTTTACTGTTGGAATTTTGCTTACCTGTGAAACTTTAATAGCAGGGCATAATCAACATAGTGAGGTTAATATCAGAGTCAAGAAAACAAATTTACATGTTGAATAGTCTTATCCTCAGTCATTACTCATAAATTGAATATCGTGGGCACTCTATATATTTTTGAGCTAACCTACAACTGGTTTTGAAGTTGGTGTTTCAAGTGTTAAAGGAATTATTAACTCATACATACCACATTTTTTCCCTTTTGGTTCTCACTCATCTAGTATGTCCCACCTTCCCCTATTTCCCAACTAAATCCTCGCTGTCCATCAGTGTGGATCCCAAGTTGGTGGTAGTTGTTCTGCAGAAAAATCATTTAACACATCTATTCGTTGGTTGCTTTCTGTGTGCAAGGCAATGTATAAGGTACTATGGAGAGAACCAAAGAAGTACAAATATATATGCCCTCTAGAACTCCAGCTCACCTCTGCATGTATTTCTCTGCCCTGTAGGTGACATCTTGGTTTAGAGCACAGATTTTGGAGCTTGAGTTCAAAGCTTGACCATGCCACTTACTAGCTGAGTGCCTTTGGGCCAGTTACTTAACCTCCTGTACCTCTGGGTTTTTGTTTTTTTTTTTTTTGGTCTCTAAAATGGGGATGGTGAGATTAACTGCCTTATGTAGCTGATAGGAAGAAGAAATCAGTTAACGTACATAAAAGACTTAAGATCTTGGATCATAATAAGCATTACTGAAGTCTTTGCTCATTTTGTACCCTCAAGGCTAAAGGTGACCTCTTGAAAACATGCCAGGAACTGAACTACATACAAGATATTGCCTATTTGTAATGTCCACATGGCTTTACTCTTAAAATATCTTGCAGCCAACTACAGGTGCAATTTCTGGGCTTGAGAACCAGGCAGCACGAAACTCTGCAATGAGTTTAGGCTTTAGTGTCAAACAGACTTAGGGATGTAAGAACCCAGGCTCCACCGCTCACTANTAATGTCCACATGGCTTTACTCTTAAAATATCTTGCAGCCAACTACAGGTGCAATTTCTGGGCTTGAGAACCAGGCAGCACGAAACTCTGCAATGAGTTTAGGCTTTAGTGTCAAACAGACTTAGGGATGTAAGAACCCAGGCTCCACCGCTCACTAGCTATGTGCCCTTGAGCGACTTACTCAACCTCTTAGAGCTTCAGTTCCCTCATCTGTACTTAGGGTATAATACACACTAAATAAGCTTATTGGCAGGATGAAATGTGCTAGTATGTTTGAAGCACTTGGCATAGAGCCTGGTACAGAGTTAATGCTCATTAGGTATTAGTTGTTTTTAGCCCAAGTTTGCTGTGAGAATTAAATGAGATAATGATTATAAGATATCCAGCTTAGTGTCTGGCACACAAAAAGAACTAACTAAATGACCCCTCTGTTTCTTTCTCCTCTTTTGGCTTGAAAGATCTGATGATTTTTGTATTGGCCAATCAGACTTGCATTCAAGGGACTGAACAAAGCTGGTGTAGAAAACCACCAAATATCAGAATCTACATGTTTATTAAGACAAAGGGCTGTCATGCAATAACCCAACCATGCTGTTATCAGTCTGCCATCCTTCCTGTTTCTCTAGGCAGCCTTTCCTGATGTCAACTCAACCAGTTAATCTCTCAGTCACTTGACATGTGGCTATATATACACACAAATATGTGTGCATGCATCCTGTGCTGTAAGCATTCACAGTGGAGTTTATATGAGCACACTATATGGTCTATGTGAAAAACTGAACTATGTCTAATTGAGGTCCTCACAAAGCAAGGAACAGAAAATAGCTCTTTGGAAAACATTTACCAACAATGAAAAGATGTACAGTGCTTTCTTGTACCTTGCTTTACAGTTGCTGTGTGCTTTCACATACATTACCTCCCAGAGATAGGTACCATGGACATCATTATTATTATCATCATTATTAACATATCATTATAATCATCATCATCATC
>SJYV01030569.1:0-11024 GCA_006410875.1 Neotragus pygmaeus
AAAGGAATGAAAGGAACTACCTCGTAATTTAAAGGGCCAATTAACTCTTGTTCAAGATCACCGGTTTCTCTGATGGACTGCTCATTTCCCTTTCATTGAATGTGCCCTGTGTGTGAATGTAACTTCATTGGTGTGACTAAGTGCATTCTCTTCGGCTGAAATGTGAATGGATGAGGTAGAGGAAAGGAACCTCTAAAATCAGTCTCTACTGTGAGCCATGGTTTACAAGCTCTGTGCTATCTCCTTAGCAACAATATGGCGACATTTACACTAATAACTGATTGCTGCACAAGCCACAGAACAAGAGAGTTCTGGTTAACACTGATTTCCATCTAAGCCCATAAAGCTGAGGAAAATGCGAGACAGGCAGTCTCGTGTTTCTAAAGACACATATGAGCTACACTGTCCTAGGACCTGTTGGCACTGGCCAAGTCTGGTCCTCATCCCCTGGAATTGCCATTCAGTGTGGGAGATTCTTTGATGTGTTGAAATTTGTAGAAATAGACATGGTCAGGGCTTCCCTGGTGGCTCAAACAGCAAAGAATCCACCTGCATTGTGGGAAACCTGGGTTCCATCCCTGGGTTGGGAAGATCCCCTGGAGGAGGGCATGGCAACCCACTCCACTATTCTTGTCTGGAGACTCCCCATGGACAGAGGAGCCTGGCGGGCTACAGTCCATGGGGTCACAAAGAGTCGGACACAACTGAGTGACTAAGCACACGGACATTCGCATGGCATTTTCTTTCCCCTACGAGTCAAGTTATGGAGACACCAGGAAAACTCCTTGAACAGAGTGCATTTGTGATTTGTGTGCGTGTGTGTGTTTCACTGGGAACTGCTTGCCCAACTGGAAAACAGGCATCTTATCCTGACTAAAAGTTGTCTGGAGGTGCCCCCCATAAGGTAAGGGAACTAGAGAAGGAGAGGTTCAGAGAAAGAACGAGACCGGTACTCTACAGGAACAGATCACCTTTAATGAGGCGAGAAGGGGCAGCAGTGAGACCACCGAGCGGCTGCGCTAAGTCAAGAAGAGAGTAGGTATATATAGAAAACATGCATGCAGAAATACATTGTTTTGAGGGGGTCTGTTTTTCCTCAAGATTATTTTTGATTAGTTAGCTTCCGACAACTGGGGCAAGGAATTCCTGAGACCAGCTGGAGACTGGGACCGGCTGGGAGCTGAACATAATCAGTGTTCATGTCCATTCCTTTCTTTGGGGGAGAGAAAGTTCTTTATTCTGTATAGAATGGTGGGAAAGACCCAGAAGGGAGTTTTCACTCCAGGCCATTTTGAGCCATGTAGCTTCACCTACAACCCAGCAGGAGAAAGGGAAAGTCAGCTGTGTTGAGCTCTGTTTCCACTTTGGGGAAGAACAAGGCTGTGAGTTACACTTGTGAAGAAAAAGCAGGGCTGAAGACAGCTGAAGAAGCCTGCCCTCTAGGTTCTGGCTGCAGAGGCTACAGCCACAGAAGATACTGGGGGTGGAGTGGAGCCGGGAACTGGGGCAGAAGGCCAGCCAGACCCCGCTGTGCCTGGCATCTTATCCTGACCCCTGCTTTAGGAAGGGGTCTAGAGTGGAGGTTCCTTGGGTGGGAAGCCCTCAGAATAACCCACATAGCTGCCCCCACAAAACACACATATGTACGCCTTCCATGACTATGGATTCTAAAGAGCACAGCTTGAGAAAAAGAGCCTCTGTCTCTTTACTTGAAATCCATCCACTCTTTCTACCCCAGAGAAGCACTAAGACCTGTGGGTGGGGGTGGGGGGTGGGGCGGGCAGACACAATAGAATGAAAAGCAGGTGACAGACAGTCCGTTGCCTCTTACCCATTTTTGGCCTCAGGCCAGCTCTAGGAGGAGGGAGAGCCTTGAAATGGAATGTTAGTTTAACTTCTTGATTTAGAGCTTGTTTGCATGTGTATGTGTTGCCTTTATTGTTGTTTTTAATATCTGAAAAGAATGCTTTCAGAATATTTTAAGGTGCCTTCAGCACTTGAGGATTGACCCAAGTGTCTATCTAGGATAGAAAATATATCTGATAGAGTGTGTTTGAAAGTGGAGGATGGGAAAAAAATAAAGCTGTTTCCTCTCCTTTCTTCCTATTCCAATAATTCAGCTTGCCCAATAAACCAATTCTAGGCATTGAACTTCACTTACACCAGTCAGCTCTGATTTCAACAGGTATCTCTTTGTTAATGGTCCCTTGCATTCTGTTCAGGTCCTGATTCATTTGGGTCTACGGGACTACAAAAGAACAAGGCTCCCTTCGGCAGAAATGTCATTTACCTCCTGAGGAGGGCAAGCCTCAGAGAATCTTGATAGTTCTTTCTTTTCCCTTCTGGATGGTAAAGTGCTGTCAGTAGATGCTACATTCTGGCTTGGTGTTTATTGTATCTGGCATTGGATTAGAATGAAAGTAAAAGAAAATGAAGACCAAAATCTGAAAGCGTGACAGAACACCATTGTGACTGTCTTATACTCCCTCCTTGTAAATGATGGATTGCTTTTTCCTGGCTATTTCATCAGGTCTTCAAATAATGCCTCCAATTCCTCAGAGATGCAGTGTAGGCTGCGTGCACAGATGGTGGAGAGGCTAGCTATAAATATAAACTCACCACTGAAGCTGACCACGGCGGAAGAACAGAGCCCTCTCTCGAAGTTCCAACAATAAATGGTCACCATATATTGTGAAGCACATCGTGGGCCTGCGTTGACCAGCTGTTCAGCTTTGGTCTGTCCACATGCTTGCGGCTCAGAGATTCTCTGGGCAACCATAACAATCTGCTTCTCACTGAAGCGCACACAATGGCCTGTTCAAGAGGGCGCCCATGGTTGGTGGATATTTACATAAGCCTAATGAAGCTTCAGCCTAGTCTTTCATACAGAGTTTAGCTATTCCCTCTTTCACAATTAGTGACTTAGGAAACATCACCTACTAAATTAAATGGAGTTAATGATTTGTTTTTCTCTCCAGAAAATAAGTTTTGGAAAACTATTGAAATGTGTGCACTGTAACATGTGGAATATATGCTTGGTTTCCTCAAGATAAAGATCAAGATGATCAACGACATTTTAAAAAGTCATTATACTAGAGGAAGTGCTATCAGGAATGTTATATATCTGACACTATGACGCTGTACACACATTTCCAGACTGCTAACCATCTCTGTATACCTAGCACAACCATGAGTGCACATACACTTGTGCACCCACAGACAAAGGTCTGCACACTTAAGACTTTCCATATGCATGAGAAATACTTAGGTGTGTTATGTAAATGGTGGTAAATTCAGGTTAAAATACTTCAGCTGCTTTGTATCACTCGCATTGCCTAGCCATCTCTTCTAAGAGCTAAGGAAATGTTTTTTGTTGTTGTTATTTTACTTTTATTTACTTATTACCTGGTGAGAGACATTAGTTAAGTCCTCTTTCCAAATGACAATTGACTGTAGCTCTTCAAGTCTACTACTCAGCCCAGCCAAAAAGTGTCAAGAATCAATGTGTTAGGTATCATAAGAATAAGATACTTCAGTAGTCAGATTTGCAAACAGGTACATAGCAACCCACTCCAGTGTTCTTGCTTGGAGAATCCCAGGGATGGGGGAGCCTTGTGGGCTGCCGTCTATGGGGTCGCACAGAGTCGAACACGACTGAAGCGACTTAGCAGCAGCAGCACACAATACTTTAGGATCTGGTTGACATAGCAGATGCTGATAGTTAGTTACACTTCAGTCATCATCCAGTGAAATGGAGTGTGGATAGAAAGTGAAAGTTGCTATCTCGTGTCCGACTCTTTGGGATCCATGGACTGTACAGTCCATGGGATTCTCCAGGCCAGAATACTAGAGTGGGTAGCCTTTTCCTTCTCCAGAGGATCTTCCCAACCCAGGGATCGAACTCAGGTCTCCTGCATTACAGATGGATTCTTTACCAGCTGAGCCATGAGGGAAGCCTGAGAATGATGGAGTGTGGGTAAGTAATAGTTAAAGTAAGACTTTATGGTTGCTGGAAGGAGAAGTAAGCTTATTTTGTGGTGCTGGTGATGCAGTATGGGAGCTTAGAGAGGAAGGTGGGAATAAAGATATGATACATATAAAATATCAGTTATCTTGGAGTTAGTGATCTTGGTTCTAATTGCTAGGTAGCATTATGTTGAGTTCTAAGCCAGTGGAAAAGCTGGATTAAAACTCAGCATTAGAAAAATGAAGATCATGTCATCCAGTCCGATCACTTCATGGCAAATAAATGGGGAAACAAAGGAAACAGTGACAGACTATTTTCCTGGGCTCCAAAATCACTGCAGATGGTGACTGCAGCCATGAAATTAANCTCTTCTTAATATCTTGTGCTTCTGTTAGGTCCATGCCATTTCTGTCCTTTATCGAGCCCATCTTTACAATTAATAGAGTTGTAAAATAGCCTCCTCCAACCTTGGTGGCTCAGAAGGTAAAGAATCCACCTGTAATGCAGGAGACCTGGGTTCAACTCCTGGGTTGGGAAGATCCCCTGGAGGAGGGTATGGCAACCCACTCCAGTAATCTTGCCTGGAGAATCTCCATGGACAGAGGAGTCTGACTGGCTATAGTCCTTGGGGGTCACAAAGAGTCAGACTCGACCAAGTAACTAAGGACATTCCAGCAAGAAAATCAAAGATTCAGAGCTCTATAGAATCAGATAACCTTGAAGGGTTTCCTAGATTATGCTCAGTGTTCCACTGAAAGGATACCTAGTAATCTTTTATGCATTTCAAAGACTTTCATAATTTTCCTAATTGGAGTACTCTCACAGGAATATTTGTCATATTATTTTTCATATATACATGACTGACAATTTTGGTGGTATTAATAAGCAAATTTAAAGTTATTTTAAAGTAGTTTTCATTTCAAACCATTACATTTTGCATTATTGTCTGCTTTTTAGTGTATATAAAACAATAGAACTTACAAATACCTTATACAAAAATAAACATAAATATATATTAAATATTTGTAATTTAAAAAATATTTTACCAGTGAAGATGTACTGTTGCAACTCTGAAGATCACTGTCTGAGACTAAGATAAAAGTTCTCAGTATCTACAGAGACACAGTCTCTTGGAGAGAGCTCTCAGTCTCTTTTCCCCTTATCAGCTCCACTGGCTATATCCCACACTATTAGCTGACTTATTAGTCAAAATGGTTAGCTTGCTCAAGAACCACAGTCTCTAGCATTGAAAACTGGCTTCTTGAAAATATTTCAGTAAGGGAGATCATTATATTGATAGAGTCTTAGTAGATTTATTGGAGGAGAGAAGGCAAAGGAAGAAATGTGTGAAGATACTGGGGTCTGTTTTAATGTGAGTCATTCAATGCAGGGGTTTTCTTGGGTTGGGCAAAGAGGTGACAGAAGAGTTCAGGATCCCTGGCCAGAGCGGGGTGGTGATTTCTAAGTAAATATTGAAGAGACGGTTGGTTTGATGTTATTTATTACACCAAGAAGAGTGTTTTCACTCGAATAAGGATAAACTGACACTAGAGTAGTCAAATTAATGGGTTTTTAGGAAGTCCCTTGTAACAGTTTCTTGAGGCTGTAGAACAAACTGCCACAGACTTAAAACAACAGAAATTTATTCTTTCAGAGTTCTGGAGGCCAGAAATGGAAAACCTGTGAGTGGACAGGGCCACACTCCTTGCAGAGGCCCCAAGGGAGAGTCCTCTCCTCTGTCAGTGTCTGCTGGCTGTTGGCTCTCTTCAGCCTGTGGTTGCACCTCCCTCTGTTCCATCATCGTGTCAGCTTCTCCTCCATGCTTAAATGTGTCTCTTTGCTCTCTCCCTCTGTTTTCAAAAAGGATTCTATTTCTGTTTGGCTGTGCTGCGTCTTCCTTGCTGCGTGAGCTTTTCTCTAGTTGCGGTGAGCAGGGGCCACCGTACTTGCGGTGCAACAACAGAGGCTCCTCGTTGGTCTCGCTGTGGACCAAAGGTTCTAGGGCATGTGGGCGTCAACAGTTGCAGCTCCTGGGCTCTACAGCCTCAGAGTTGTGTAACTCCATAGTTGTGGAAAAAAGGCTCTAGGGTATGCGGGAATCAGTAGTTGCGGCTCCAGGCTCTAGAGCACAGGTTCCATCGTAGTGGTGCATGGGCTTAGTTGCTCCACCGCATGGGGATCTTCCCTGATCAGGGATGGAACTCATGTCTCCTGCATTGGCAGGCGGATTCTTTACCACTTAGCCACCAGGGAAGACTGCCTCTCTCTTCCGTCTCTCAAAATCCTTAATTTAATTACATCTTTGACCGTCTAACATATTATCCATTCCGTTGGTGTAGAAGGTAATATTCACTGGTTGCAGAGATACAACGTGGATGTCTTTTGGGCGGTATACTGGGTTGAACAGTATCCCTTCCAAACATCATAGCCACCTGGAACTGCAGAATATAGCCGTGTCTGAAGTAGGGTCTTGGCAGATGTAAGCAGTAATGATGATGTCATACTGGGCTAGGGTGGGCCCTAATCCAGTGACTGGTGTCCTTATAAGAAAGGAAAGAGACACAGAGGCATACATGTCCTTCTCCAGGGGATCTTCCCAATCCAGGAATTGAACCCAGATCTCCCACACTGTAGGCAGACGCTTTACTGTCTGAGCCACCAGGGAAGCCCTATAAAAAGAGGAGAGAGACACAGAGGCATACATGGAGGGGAGAGCAGAACACCCTGTGCTGAGAGGGGCAGAGACCGAAGTGGTATGTCTACAGGCCAAAGAACACCAAAGATCGCCAGAGCCACCAGAAAGAAAGAGGCCAGTTTATAGCCATCTCTTTAGAAGTGGCGGCAACACACTAAGAGAGAGATGGCTTTGGAGGAGTCATGCCTGTAGCACATGGAGAAGGAAATGGCAACCCACGCAGTATTCTTGCCTGGAGAATCCTGTGGACAGAGAAGCCTGATGGGCTGCCATCTGTGGGGTCGCACAGAGTCGGAGATGACTGAAGTGACTTGGCAGTAGCAGCAACAGCAGCCTGTAGCACAAAGTTCATGCCCCCATTTCTGCTTTTCCTTCTGGTGGAGTCAATCAGGCAGAAATTAAAGATCCTCTCTGATTGGGTGACATTTCCAGCCTCTTGGCTTAGTGGCTCGTGGGAAGTCCTATTTGTCAACTTTCTCCCATACTTTTTGCCCACATTCCCATAAACCAAACACTACAGAGCAGAGACTTGGGTTGAAGAAGGTGGCAACACACTGGTTATTCTGCTCCTCCACCCAGATCCACCCTCCGCCCTTGTTCCCAGAGCCTGAGCATATAACTGAATTATCAGAATTAATGTTGGTTTTCCTTCTTTCTCCCATCTTTCTGGCTCTCATGGAAGGAGCCATGGATAGAAGAGGATTCCCAAACATTGAAAATAGGCCTATATCTTATCCACTGGCCTAGACAATGGCATTGTTTTTGCATGTGAATACATTTGTTTGGTTTCCTTTCAGCAGGAATTGTTTTGACATCTTCTCTTGCCCTACCTCAAGTCAATATTTTCAAACTATACCTAACCCTGACACGTTTTCCTTCTGGTTGACAACCTGTCCTTTTCCAACCTGGTGCAAAGGTTTAGAAAAGAATGCCATTCTCATACATTCCAAGGAGCCACATGGAAATAGGTGTCTATTACTCTGTTCACTGTGGAGGTTCAAGTATGTATGTCTGAAACACCAGCCTGCTGGACATAAGTTACATCCTAAACCCTGTGTCTCCATAAATAACCCCTGGCAGTTTCATTACAGCCTGGGGTATCCCATCTAACACTGGCAGCTAACTTAACACCAATCAATCTTTCTAATGCTTTTCATGGTTTAGTTTCATTAAGAGCTGAGGCCATCATTCACCCATGCCCGCTTGGCCACCATGTTGATTTGTGTCTCCTTATTGTGTGAATGAATATGCATCCCCAAAGACCCGAGATTTCCTCAGAAAGACAGTGCTGCTGAGTGCTCCCTATTTATGGCTTAGCATAAGAATATATATTGCCTTTTATTACATGGCCATTAGAGAGTAAAATCTGGGGAGAGATTTCCATTGGAGTGTAGTGAGCATAGTTATAAATTGGGAGATGATGTGAAATATGCCCTTGGTAGAATATTCACTGAGTTATCAAAGAGGGTTTTCTTCTGGTGACACCAATTAATCACGGCCTGTGTGAGCCCATGATACTCCCCCCTCCTCATTATTCCTGTTTTCCAGGCTTTGTTTAGCCCTTATCTCTGTCCCCGTATCTAGCCAAGAATTGGCCAATTTGAATGAAAAAGAGACCATTGATAGGTCTCTGGTAAAACCTCAGCAAAAGGAGTGTTTCTCTGTCAGTTTCGTGTAGGATTCTGAGGTGAAAATCTAGGTCTTGAGGAAGAGAGGAAGTAAAGAGAATGGAGAAAAAAAAAAAAAAGCCTCTGTAACAGAGAGTCCAGGAATCACTTTATCCTTTATCCAGCTTAGCACAAAATACCTGCAGCAGGGGCACCTCAGCCTGCCCCCCACAACCACCCCCAGACCCTCTTTTAGTGAAACTGGGGATGAGGAAAATTGGTACTTAAGTTAAAGCTTCAACCAAGCAGTTTTTGATTACATAGCTAGAATTTGCTCGCCAGATCCTCATGGTTCATACTAACCTTGGCAGGTCTCAATGGCCATTTTTCACACTTGACTTATTCCTGAATAATTTCTGAAACACATTAAGCATAGAAAGCTTTTCCTCTAACCTCACTCATGCGTATTTTTCTTTGCCTCTCTACATTATCCCTAAGCCTCTTCGGGATTTTTATCATAAAGGCCACAGGAGAGCCCATTCATCTTTTCTGCCTACATTTGTGTGTCCACTGTGGACATCAATGGGTGGACTGAAACGGGCTTACTAAGGCATGCAACTGAGGGGTGGGTAGAACCTAATCTTCCCAGTCTTGTCATTCCCATCCACCTGCTCCCTTAGCTTGTGTCAGCAATTAACTCCCCCTTCCCCACACCTCCGTCCCTTCCATATCCCTAGTGGCTTCACACAGCCGGCTCTCCTCTGTAATCCCTTGCTTCTCTGTCCATCACACAAACACAAACCTTGATTAGTCTCTGCACTCTCTGTGACAGAAACAAAGCAAAACTAAATACAAATAATTATAGCAACAAACCCTTCCGGTCCCTTTGCTTTCTGAATCAATGATTCGTAACTGAGTGTGTGTGGGGGGCGGTGGGCGGTGGGATATCTTAGGATGATGTTGAAAAAATAAAATCTGAATCTGTAGTAAGGGAGTATACCTTGAAGGCCATATGCAGCATTGTGATTTTACATTTAGAAGATACAGCCTCCCTAGCAAAAACCTGGTTGTATTATCTATATTACACAATGTAAACAAAATTTGATAAGATCTGGAGAAAGACTCCAGGAAAATGTCTTCTTTTTTTCATTTTATGAAACAAATTATACAATGTAAATATGACTTGGAAAAACTGGACAAGAAAGAAAAGTAGTTATCTGCCATTACCTGAGGGAAGGTTCACACTGCCTTGATGAAGGGATAAGCACTTTGAGGGAGTGTATAAGGACTGTGTTTATCCATTTATTTCACTCGTTGGGTTTGTTTGGTTAATGAGTTACCCCTCACCGTATCCTGTTTGTAGTGAAATCCTGGTAACTTCTACTAACAAAGCAGTTTGATAGCAAGGGCTGAAAAACCAGAAATGGTGGCAACTTGAGCACTGAACAAGTTTTCTGATTCATTTCTTCAGGGGTTGAGAAGTTTTCTATCCCATGCTCAAAAATGACCAAAACGTCAATGCGTGTCTTCCTTTCCTTGGTTTAAGATTTTTGCCCCTGCTTGAAATGAAAGTATCAGTAGGAGATATCATTCTTTCAGCCAAGTTTTAGTCACTGTCAGCTCAGAGTAACTGGGTTCCACCCTAAGAACAAAAGGATGTGAGCAAAGCATGGAGAGGGTGTTAGTACAGTGAGCAGTTAAAAGAGGGAAGGGAGGTGTCCAGATTGATTTTGTGTGTGTGTGTGTGTGCCAGTACTCTGCTTCTTATATCCTTACTCTGCCATGTAACATAATAGTTCTTCCCTTGAACAGAGAGGGTCGGGGGTCTGCAAGAAGATCAAACCAATCAATCCTAAAGGAAATCAACCCTGAATGTTCATTGGAAGGACTGATGTTGAGGCTCAAACTTCAATACTTTGGCCATCTGATGCAAAGAGCCGACTCACTGGAAAAGACCCTGATGTTGGAAAAGATTGAAGGCAGGAGAAGAGGGCAGCAGAGGATACGATGATCAGATAGCATCACCAACTCAATGGACATGAATCTGAGCAAACTCCAGGAGATAGTGAAAGACAAGGACTTTGGTGTGCTGTAACCCATGGGGTTGCGGAGTCGAACACAACTGAGTGACTGGACAACAACGACAGAGGAAAAGTTTCATGACACTGGATTGAGCTACAGTTTCTTAGATGTGACACTAAAAGTTCAGGCAACAAAGGAAACAGATAAATTAAATTCTTCAAGATAAAAAACTTTTGTCGTATCAAAGAACAATATCATAAGATCATGCACATTCAGGGTGACAGACTTTAGACACAAAGAATAGTTTGGACAGAGTGAAAGGCAACCCATAGAGTGGGAGAAACTATTTTCAAATTAGATACCTGATAAGAGATTAATCGGGAAAGGAAATGTCAACTCACTCCAGTATTCTTGTCTGCAAACTCCATGGACAGAGGAGCCTGGCAGGCTACAGTCTATGGGGTTCACAAGAGTTGGACATGACTTGGCAACCAAACAACAACAGATGAGATTATTATACAGAATATTTAAACAATCCCTCAACCCAAAACAACAAAGCAAACACCCCTATTAAAAAGTGAACACAGGACTTTAACTGACATTTTTTCCAAAGAAGATGTACAAATAACCGAAAGATGCTCACAATCACTAATCATTAGGGAAATGCAAATCAAATCCACAATGAGCTACCACTTAATACCCATTGGGATCATTATTATTTAAAAAAAAAAAA
>SJYV01030569.1:11150-53606 GCA_006410875.1 Neotragus pygmaeus
AAAAAAAAAAAAAACATAAAATAACAAGTGTTAGTGAGGATATGGAGAAATTGGAACTTTTATGATGTGCTGGTAGGAAGGTACTGTTAGAGCCACTTTGAGGAACTGAAAAATGGCAGTTCCTCGAAAAAATTAAATTGAACGGCCATATGATTCAGCAGTTCTTTTAACTATGTACACCAAAATTGAAAACACGGATTCAGATACTTAAACATTTATATCTGTAGCATTCAGATCACAAATGACAGAAGGCAGAAGCAACCAGTGTTAGTTGATGGATAAATGGATAAACAAAATGTGCTATAAACAAAGAATAGAATATTATTCAACTTTATAAATGAAAGAAAATCTGATACATGCCAAACATGGATGAACCTTGAAAACATGCTGAGATAAGCCAGTCACAGTACTGTCCACTTAAAAAGGTAAAATTTTATCTTATGTATAAGAAAGAAAGAAAGTGAAATTGCTCAGTCATGTCTGACTCTTTGTGACCCCATGGACTGCAGCCTGCCAGACACCTCTGACCATGGAATACTCGAGGCAAGAATACTGGAGTGGGAAGCCATTTCCTTCTCCAGGGAATCTTCCCAACCCAGGGATCAAACCTGGTCTCATACACTGCAGTCAGATTCTTTACAACCTGAGCCACAAGAAAAATATATATAACATACATACACACACATGTACATATATACATATATGTATATAGTGTGTATATTATATGTATATATTATATATGTTTGCCACAACAAGAGGTGGGACTAGCCGTAGAAGAGGAGGAAGTGATATTCATCGGAAGGACTGATGCTGAAACTGAAGCTCCAGTACTTTGACCACGTGATGTGAAGAGCCAACGAATTGGAAAAGACCCTGATGCTGGGAAAGATTGAAGGCAGGAGGAGAAGGGGACGACAGAAGGTGAGATGGTTGGATGACATCACCGACTCAATGGGCATGAGTCTGAGTATGCTCTGGGAGATAGTGGCAGACAGGGAGGCTGTTCATGGGTCGTGGCTGTTCATGCTCCTGTTCATGGGTCACGAAGAGCTGGACACAAATGAGCAACTGAACCTCAACAATAAGCCATAGACGAGGAGCAAGTGATGGTATGCAGGGCTGACCCTAGACTTGGTGAGGCCTCCTTTGCTTCTACTTGCTGTTTTGAGCCACAGCCAAAACATAGCCAGTGGGATGCCCTTTCAGGCTAAACCCCAGAATGACTAAGCATGCATGGAGCAGAACTGAGTCCATGCCTCAGCTAGGAGTCAGGATATCTGTAGCCACAGTTTAAGGTAGAACCATCTAGATGAATGCTGCCTAGGTTAGCCAACTCTTGATGACCTGTAATTGGCTAAGTGAGTTTAATAATGATTATTGAAGCCTCTAGTTTTGGAATAGCTGTTACACAGCCATGTTGGGAAGTAAGAATCAAGGTGGAGAAGAGAAAGTCTAGTAGAGTACTCCATGAAAGACCAATATTTTTGGCCTCATAATTGTCCCAGTGGCCAGCCGTTTCTCCTCTAGTGAAGGTATGTTTAATCAGGGTTATCTCTGAGAATCACCAAAATTTCCCTTGTTGTCATCCATAGACTAAAAATAGACTCTTAAGTGTGTTAGTTGTGTTTGATGCCTATGTATCAACCACTAGCTTTGTCAAAACACTGTTTACATTGTTTCACGTGGCTCTTCATTGCTCTTCGGGTAAATTCCTAGTGTCCTGATATAGCTTTTACGTCTTACTTGCCTGGCAGCTTCCTCTCCAGCGTCCCCTCTTACTCAGTCCCTCTCTTTTTTATTCCTCCGGTAATCTCTTAGTCTCCCTGTTTCTCTCTCCTTCCCTGATTTTTTCTCTCATTCTCTCTCTGGGCTTTGAGATTTGGTGCCTCTCTAACTGGAACATCCATCCACTCTGATATTTCATCAAACTAGTTCCTAATCATCCTTCCACTGGTCTTAATTTCAGTGTTACTTTCTTCGGAGGGTCTCCCATGAACCCTCAGAGCAGACAAGATGGCACATACTGTGTTCACTGCCGTTGTACCCCTGGAGCATCCTAACTTTACAAATAATATGATTGTGCTCAGTGTGTCTGTCTTGTTCACCCCATCTTCTCAATTTAGCTGGTACCAAAACATAGTGGAAATACAATGTACTTTAGTTTAAAATACTATAATCAGATGAATTAATGAATCAAAGTTGTGGCTCTGAGATCACTGTGTTCTCTTGTCAAGATTCACTAATGGATTCCATTGGTCAAAATTGTTCACTCCAGCTTATAGAAATTTAAATTGAATAAAAACTTAAAGATCATATAATTCAATTCCAAGTAAGCAAGCTGAAATTTCTTCAAAGATAATTTCCTGAGAGATATTTCTGGGGTATTTCTAAACTGGCTGGTTCAAAGAGAAGGATAAGTATTTTGCCCCTAACCTCTGGATTTACTAAAGAGAGCATTTATCCTTGAACCTACCTTTTTACTGAGTAATACAAGTCAGGGGCCCATAGAAAAGGAAATTTATGGGCTTATGAATCTTCATTTGCAGTTCTTGAGAGTATCATGATGACTTCTGATTTAGACATTCCCCAGAGATGCGGCTGAGCTGGTGCTAAAAAAACCTCAGCTATTTACTAGGATATTAATCCTTCTCATCAGGACATTAACTCCTAGGAATGTTTTAGTCTTTCAATTGGTGATTTCCATCACTCATTTCATGACTAGCAATTAATATTCATTAAGGGCGCATAGGACACCTAATTCTCCCCTGTACTGGGCATGTATCTACTGGGGGTAAGAGAATTTGATCAAAGCACCAGATCTTCCTAGGTCATCTTATTAAACAGTCTTTTTTTTTTTNGCCATCTCATCCTCTGTCGTCCCCTTCTCCTCCTGCCCTCAATCTTTCCCAGCATCAGGGTCTTTTCAGTGAGTGGGCTCTTCACATCAGGTGGCCAAAGTAATGGAGCTTCAGTTTCAGCATCAGTCCTTCCAATGAAAATTCAGGGTTGATTTCCTTTAGGACAGGCTGGTTTGATCTCCTTGCAGTCCAAGAGGCTCTCAAGAGTCTTCTCCAGCATCACAAAATAGTTACCACATTTCATTAGATTTATTGATATTTTTGCCTCTTTTTCTAGTTTATAATCATTCATGTTAATGATCTGCTTAACTGCAATTTGTCCACCATCAAAAAAACACTGTGATTAGTACGTGAAAATCATTCAGTAATTTTTGGTGATTAAATGAAAGAATGGAATGGGAACTGATGGGAAACTTTTGTTCTGTTTTTGCTTATTTCACGGTGTAATTTTAGCACCTTCATGTGAAGTATTCACCATCGGCATGCACAGTGTGTCATTTTAATAACTGAGAATCTGCTTCCACTAATATGAAATAATCCTTTAATTGAGGAAATATTGGCTGATGAGACCAAGCACTTTTTGATGCATTTCATTCTGAATTATTAGACATCAGCAAATGGGGTTTTACCTCAGTCACACTTATTGTGTTACTTTGAGTTATAGGAATACAAGTCAATGGATTCTGTGGAAAAATTAAATAATCAGGAACTTCCAGATTTTGAATGCTATTCAAGTCATGGCTTTTCATTTTCTGTGGGTTCCTGCCACATCGCTTACACATATTAAATCACATCCCCTCACTTGCACAGACAGGATTATTGATCACATTTCAGGCAATCATCCTGGGCTTCCCTGGTGGCTCAGATGGTAGAGAATCTGCCTGCGATGTGGGAAACCTGGGTTCGATCCCTGGGCTGGGAAGGTTCCCTGGAGGAGGGCATGGCAACCCATCTGAGTATTCTTTCCAGGAGAATCCCAAGGACACAGGAGCCTGGCAGGCTACAGTCATGCAGTCACAGAGCCGGACACACCTGAGCCGCTAGGCAGAGCACGGTGCGGAACAAGCGTCCTGGGTAGACATCGCTCTACAACATCAGCGCATACGGAAAAACTCTCATGTGTAGTGATGGAAAGTGCCTGTAAATACAACTTGCGTCCTGAAATAATTGTACCTATATTTGACCCAGGAAAGCCACTATTACACAATGACTATGTCAAACAACTTGAAAAGAATGTGAGTGCCAAATGGTATAATCATTAATGGTGTTGTTTCACTACTAATTCTGCAGAAATTAAATTTTGGAGTCTAAAGTGACATTTCCAGACATTGATATTGTTAACTAAAAACGTATGGAGGTAAAAATGAAAATGCTTTAGTTCTTATATTGTAAGAGTCTGCATAAAGGCCCTATGAAAGCGTGAACAAGTTTTGCCTTTTGATGGTGAGAGGATATTAGCTTTGTCAACAGTAAACACAGATTGCTATTCAGTGCAATAGTTGAATATGATTATATAGTTATTCTGAAATATGCTTCTGTCTTTGTGTGTTTTCTTTTGTTTCCATTACTACAGACTAAATATTGCTTGAATGGCCTTGAGAAACGGTCCTTTATATCTTGTGGAAGCAGGCTTTTTGAGAATACAAGTGTATCAAACTGCAATGAAGAAGGAAACAATTTCCTAATCTCATACACAGTTCTATATTTCCAAGGGCAATCAGATAACATTTGTGACCTTCCATTTTTATTTTAAGAAAAAATGAACCATGATTGAAACATTTATATATAATACATTCTTTAGAAGAGACCTTGCTGATAAGAGAGTTTTAAAAGATTGATTCTCAGAATGAAAAACTATTTTGACCTTCAATTTTTAACTTCACAATGCCTCTGAAAAGAAACCTTTCAAATTTCAATAAAAAACTTAAAAACTATATTTAACGTATAACATAGGCTGGCTGAGTGCATTATTTTATTATAATAACAATCTTGAATAAAATTATGCATGTTCAATGTCTATAGTGACTATTCAGTTCAATAAAATAATGTGCTCACAGACAGGAGAGGCAGAGAGCCAGACTTCTAGCATGCAATAAAGCACAGCTTCAACACTCTGCTGTAGCAGAGTTAGGGCCTGCTGTGAAAAGACACAGAGAGAAAAAGGCCCAGCAGAGGGGGGCAGCCGTCAGAAAGGGGTGACACTCTTGCACAATACAGGCTGTAGGCAAATTCCAGACCTACAACAGACAAAGATGAACCAGAAAATAAAGTGAAGAAAATTTATGATGTGTATTTAGAAAAGAAAACCAAAAAAAGTGACCTCAGTTTCTTCAATAGAGCCAAGCTTTGAAATAGCCTTATAAGTGAAAAAGACAAATATGTTTATATGAAATAATAATCTTCATTACCAAATTTTCTTAGATATGGAAAAGTGTAACTTTACAAAATTGCTAATATTTCTCAAGCTTATCTCTCAAGATCAGCTACTAAAATAGCTACTAAGTAGCTATTAAAACTACTTAATAATGCTCCATATCAACTATGACCAACCATCTTTCTTAAAGGCCAAGATAATTATTCAATATGAAAAATGTTGCAAATAATAAATTTCTAATTTTAGCTGACCAGCAAGGCCAAAGTCAATTTTTTACTGCTTTCTTAACAGTTTATTTTATTACCCTAATTGGAATATGTGTGTGTGTATATATATATATATATAAAAGCATGGGCTTCCATGGCTCAGACAGTAAAGTGTCTGCCTGCAATGCAGGAGACATGGGTTCGATCCCTGGGTCTGGAAGATCCCCTGGAAGAGGAAATGGCAACCCACTCCAGTACTGTTGCTTGGAAATTCCCATGGACGGAGGAGCCGGGTAGACTACAATCAATGGGATCACAAAGAGTCGAACATGACTGAGCAACTTCACATATATATGCATATATATATATATATATATGCCTATTTTCAAATCTAAAATTTTGAAATTCTGAGATTCATATTGAAGTGAAAAAAAAAACACCCTGTGATTTCCTGAATGTGAATCTATAATACCATCCTATGTGATCTATTGGAATTTAAGGAATTATGCTTTTAATACCTTAAGATTCTTTAATGAACCTGAGAAAAAACAGGGAAATGGTAATTGAATTTGTTTTACTTATTTCATCTAAATAGATTTCCCATTGTTTTTTACTGCATTCTTAGCAGCATTAGTAATATATAACACAGAATTAAATATGTCACTTGTTTTTTCATGAGAGCAAGATATTACTTTTTACTGAAGGACAATTTAAAGGAGCAGAAGAATGTCTTCTGTTTCAAGATTTCTTGTCATATTCGGTATTTTTCAGATTGATCTGCTAGCTCTGCATATATGAGGTTTCTGCAGTAGCTACCAGGGAAGAAATANGGTCACCGCAGAGCACTAAGCTGAGCTCCCTATGCTATACGGCAGCTTCCCAGTATTGCAGAGCTCAGTGTTTGTCACTGGAATGTGCTGACAGAATTTCAGATTAGCATAGTGAAGGCTAATAGAGCTATTTTATTAAGTAATTTCTATATACCGAACACCTTTCTCATTTCATTCAATCTTTATAATAATCCTATAGGCAAGGTATGAATTTTTCCCTTTTACAAAAGAATCTGAAACTTAAAAGAAAAAAAAAGGTAAATAGCTTGTGAATAGCAAAGACAAGACTCCAATTCAGTCTGACTTGTATTTCCAGTTTGAATTCTTAATCCCTTAATAAATTGCTGGGTGCCATTTCAACAAGTGACCTGTTGAGCTGGCAGGTCTTCTGCCCAATGATCTTAACCAGATCCTCACATTCACACTTACTTTGCAAAGCATTGTTGAAGAAAGACTGCTGATAAAGCTTTTGAGAGTAGCTGCCTCTCCTGTTGCTCAAGGAAGACTTTAAAATTTGAACTTAGCATCATGGAGGGATAAACTACTCACCTGCAAGCATGAGGTACTCTTCAAGAAAAAGAAAAATTACCCCAGAGGATGGAACCTCAAACCCAGAAGCTGGAGCCTTGAGACACAAATGCTTATTTCCCAGAACTTGAAACCTAATGAAACTTACCCTTCTGGATTCCAAAATTGCTTGGGACTGATGACTCCTTTTTTTCCTTCCATTTTCTCCCTTTTGGAATGAGAATGTTAGTTACTGGTACCCTATGACTGTCCCATCAATGTAATTTGAAATAAGATAACTTATTTTCTAGCTTGACACATCCAGAAACAGAGAATTCTGTCCCAGGGTATATTACACTCAGAGTCACTTTGGTACCTGATTTACATAGCTTAGACAAAGAGATTTAGAATTATTGAGCTGATGATATATAAGTGAGATTTTGAACCTGATTTGATGCTGCAGTGGATTGAGACTTTGGAGATGTTGAGATGAAGTGAATGTATTTGACATGTAGGATAAATGTGAATCCTTAGGGGCCTGAGAGTGGACTGTGATAGGCTATTCAAACAATGGGCCCCTCAAAGATATCAGGTCCTGATCCTAGAACCTGTAAATATTCCTAATGAGGGGAAAAGAAGATATTTACAAGTATGATTAAATTAATAATCTTGAGATGATGAGATTATCTTGGATTATCTGTGAGGTGCCAAAATGCCATAACATCTGTCCCTAAAAGAGAAAGGCATGAGACTTCCCTGGTGGTCCAGTGGTTAAGAATCCACATTTCACGGGTTCTGTCCCTGGTCAGGAAACGAAATATCCTACATGCCAGCTCTAGGGCAACTAAACCCACACACCTCAATGAAAGATCCCACATACCACAACTAAGACCTGACACAGCCAGAAAATAAAATAAACTTTAAAAGAGAGAGAGAGAGAAAGGCAAAGGGAGATTTGACACACAGAAACAAAAGAAAAAAGGGAATATGACTTTATCAGAAAGAGAGATACGAAGATGCTATGCTATGACCGAGAAGGTGGAGAAAGCAGACATTAGTCAAGGAATACAGGTGGCCCCCAGATGCTAAAAAAAAGCCAAGGAATGCTGGCATCCAGCAGGAGCGGGAAGAGACAATGAATCTCCCCCCTAGAGCCTCTGGAATGGACTTGGCCCTGCCAACACTTTGAGTTAGGCCTGGTGATGCTGGTTTTCAACTCTTGGCCTCTGGAATCACGAGGGAATAGATTCTTGTTGCTTTAAGCTGTCAGGTTTGTGGTAAATTATAGTAGCCACATGAAACTAATACAGTTGATTATTCAGAGTTCCCTAATTATTTCACCTCTGTGGGAGGACTTGAAGATGCAAATGATACTGTGACTTGTATTGTTTCTCAAATACCTCTATGAGTCTGTAGCAGTATACCTAGAAATCACATTACAGGATTATACTATAAAATCAAGTTAAATTTTGTAGTTTCATTACAGTTAGTTTAAAAAGTTAGCATTTGACATTTTCTAAGAACCAAACATTAGCTAACTGTAAATAAATAATAATAATAAAACTGCAGGGACTTCCCTGGCAGTCCAGTGCTTAAGAATCCACGTTTCCATTCTCTATGTCTGTGTCCTTTGTTGTCTCACATACAGGGTCGTCATTACTATCATTCTAAATTCCATATATATGTGTCAGTATGCTGTATTGGTGTTTTTCTTTCTGGCTTACTTCACTCTGTGGTGGATTCATGTCGATGTATGGCAAACCCAATAGAGTATTGTAAAGTCAAATTAAAAAATAAATTAATTAAAAAAAAAAAAAGAATCCACGTTTCCAATGCAGGGAACATGGGTTCGATCCTTGGTCAGGGAATTAAGATTTTGTGTACTGCATAATTTTGTGTACTGCATATTGCAGCCAAATTAAATTTTAAAAGGAATGTGCACATAATTCAAACTTTTATAGCTTTTTCCTACAGCACTTTCTTAGGGCCTTCTATTAATAGTTTCTTCTTCTAACCGAGATCTAAAGGCAGAATGATGTATTTGCCTCACCTGCTTTTATCACTGAGAAAATACTTTACGACTAGGCTGCAGGTCTAGGGAGAAGGTCTTTCTCAGGAGTTCCACAAACATGTTAACAAATTTCCTGGATTTTGGCCTGAAGTATCATGAATAAAGTCTCCTTTTTCTGGGCATGCAATCCTTTCTTCACTTCCTCTGATTTTTTTTCTAGCCTATGTATCAATTTGATCTTTAATATTTAGTCTCTACTTGTGTTGACTATAATCACTGTCAAGCATCCTCAACTCATCCAAAGCTGTGAATTCCTTCACCTTCGCACCCCACATGCACACTAGCAGAGTCAACAACCCAAGGAAATAGCAGAAAACTCTCATTATATTTCAAAATCACATTGCTTTCTGATGCAGATTTGGCAACTAATCTACCACTGAATTACTTTTCAATAGCAAGACCTCAGACACATTGGCTTTTAATGTGATTGGAATATTCTAATATGACACTAAAAATTTGTATTCTAGGGGCCTGACGTCTTTGAGTTATATGAGCCCTAATTAAATTTCTAGTGCTCCGTGCTTTTCATTATGAACTAGCAACTCTACAAAGAGATCTATAGTTTGATCTTTCATCAAAGGGAAAAACCATTTCAGATAGAAAACAATGTTAATTTTTTTAACCTATATGTTAATTTTATTTTATTTCATTTTTTTTATTTTACTTTACAATACTGTATTGGTTTTGCCATACATCAACATGAATCCACCACAGGTGTGCATAGAAAACAATGTTAATTTTTTTAAGGAAAGAAAAAATGTTTTTCTTTGGAGTCCCTTTTAGAGTTTTTTTTGACTCTTTAAATTTGAAAAGGCAATCTTATGAACTGACTAATATTTACACAGTTGTTTTCTGTTTGTTTTTGGTTTTTTAAGGATCATAGCTTTGGTCAAACAGTAACTTAGCAAGCATTGCATCTTGCACTTTGGTCTGTCATTAGTTGATACACAACAAACCCTGTATTTTAAAAAGATGAAATGTGCCTTATTTTCAAGTGCCCCTGGAACATTTCTAAAACTGATTCTTAAGTCAAAAAATCCTCAAATTTTTTGAAAAAGTATGTAAGTAAAATGAAATCCTCAGTTGACAATACAATAAAATAGAAATTTATAACAAAATGAAGATGGAAAATACTGCCTCCAGGAAATTAAGTTCTCTCTTAAACATTAAATTAATGTTCTTTTAGAAGTTTGGACTCGGTAAGACAAATGATTGATAACTGTAAAAAGGGAAAATAGAATGGATGAAAAATTATCAACTGCTGACTATCTGATTTTATACCATGAAGGATATCAATTAGAAAATGGTTACAAAAAATAAGATAATTCAATGAGGTGGATGATCACAAAATTGCCAGAGAAAAATCAATAGTTTATATATGTTGTAGAGTTAGCAGACTGGCTTGGCTCTTTTCACACTAAAGCTCGTCCATTTTCTTTGATCTATGTTTTTAATTTCCGTCCATTATTTTAAAACCAGGATATTTCACATAAAAATCTAAGGAAATATCTTCTTTTGAAAAATCAGAAAATCAGGTAACCCTGGATCTCCTCTTACTCTAGTACGTAGCCTCTTCAGGCTGAATTTGAATTCTTATTTTATCATGTTCATTTTTGATTCTTTTCTTATAATTTTCTTTGCATTTATAGAATTTATTTTGACTGGTGCTACATAAAAACAATAATTCCTTAGAATTTTTGGAACAGATTCATTTACAAAATTTTCTATTTTCTCTTATTCTTATAGTCACATCATTCTTTTTGTTTAACCTTCATGTCTATATTATTACAACCATGTAAATATCATTGCTAAGCAACTTAGTGGATTCTGATTATATTTTCTTTCTTGATTAACTTTTTGTTTTCACTGGAGTTAGTAACTGCTTTGTGGTCTTTGTTGATTTAATTTTATAATGCTATTCTATTTCACTCCCCAACCTCTCCCACAGAATTTTGACTCTCCTCTGAACAGTTAAATACATGAGGTGTTTCACTTGCTTAATTCTTCTCTTAACTGTCTCTTAAAGACACTCTTCTGGATTGTTTCCTTTCTCTAGGCTAACCTGCTATTATCCTGGTTAACCCTGTTTTCTGGAGACTTTATCTTCCTACTATTTTTTTATTCTCTTATTTTAGAAGAGTATATGAGAATACCTCCTTGGCAGTTTCCTATGAAATTAAAATATATGAAGTAAAAGACTGTAGACCTTGAATCTTATAAGATAACCATTTGATCTGGATTCCCATTTGATTAGATCTAGTCTTAACTTTCAGGCTTCCCAGGTGGCACTAGTTGTCAAGACCTCCTGCCAATGCAGGAGACATAAGAGATGCTGGTTAGATTCCTGGGTCAGGAAGATCCTGGAAGGAGGGCATGACAACCCATTCCAGTATTCTTGCCTGGAAAATCCCATGGACAGAGAAGCCTGGTGGGTTATCATCCATAGGGTCGCAAAGAGTCAGACACAACTGAAGCGACAGCACAGTCTTAACTTTCCGCTTTCTTTGATCTGGTAAGTCAGTTATCACTCATCCATCTGTGCTCTACTTTCAAAATATTGTTTTTGTTTCTTGTTTGCTTTCACTTTTTTTTTCTTTTTTTCCCTGTGGGTTTATTCCTCTGATACCTTTACAGTAATTTTAGGGGTGTGTGCATGCTAAGTCACTTCAGTCATGTCTGACTCTTTGCAAGCCTGTGGACTGTAGCCTATCAGGCTCTTCTGTCCATGGAATTTTCCAGGCAAGAATACTGCAGTGGATTGCCATTTCAAACTCCAGGGGATCTTCCCAACTCTAGAACTGAACCTAGGTCTCCTGCATCTCCTGCATTGGGAAGAAGGTTCTTTACCAATAGCACCACCTGGGAAACCCAATTTAGGGGAAGAAGAGTTAAATACATCTACATAATCTTTCATATGTAATCAGAAGTCTGAGTTACTTTAGTAATTTTAAAAAGATAGATAAAGCTACTTCCATAGATAAGCAAGGTTTGGTTCTTTGTTGATCACTTGCTCCCCCCCAAAAAAAAATTATTATATTTGAAAATGTCACTTATGATCTTAAGTCATTCTCTTATGAACTTCTCATATGATCAACTTAAAAGGATCAGTCTATATATATGGACTCTGAGATACACTATAATACCAAATAGGAACAATAAGCTGTTCATGACATATATTTTTTTAATAGCAAGTCACAGATGATGTGATTAGCTGATGCTGCAACTCCTTTTTCAGTAACCATGGCCCTTGGGGAACCTAAGAAAAACTAAAGACCAATCAGCTCAGCATTGCTAAGGAAATTCATTATCCTGGAACAGCCAAAGTTGCAAAAGCACCTCAAATCTGTCTCAAGGGTTTGCATCATTTTATTATATAAAATTCCTCCTTTGTTGTTACATAATTTTCCTCAACTTTGCCTTGCTCCAAAACTTTACCTTGGACTTTGTATTAGTTTTCTATTTCTACATAGCAAATTACCACAAACTAAAGCAGCCCAGGGACGGGGGAGCCTGGTGGGCTGCCAGCTATGGAGTTGCACAGTCAGACGCAACTGAAGAGACTTAGCAGCAGCAGCAAAGTGGCTAAAAATATTTCTTTACTACTCTCAGTTACCCAGATCAGTGGACTTCTCTGGTGGCTCAGATGGTAAGAGCATCTGCCTACAATGCAGGGGACCCAGCCTTGATCCCTGGGTTGGGAAGATCCCCTAGAGAAGGAAATGGCAACCCACTCCAGTACTCTTGCCTTGAAAATCCCATGGACGAGGAGCCTAGTGGGCTACAGTCCATGGGGTCGCAAAGAGTCATACACGACTAAGCCACTTCACTTTCACTTTTCACTTACACAGATCAGAAGTACAGCATAGTTCAGCTAGATTCTTTGGTTAGGGTTTCATGAGGTCAAAAATTAGGTGCTGCCTGGGCTAGGCTCTTATCTGGAAGCACACGGAAAGAATCTGCATACTACAGGGTGGTGGCTGAATTCAGTTCCTTGTTTTTTCAAGATTAAGGTCTTTGTTTCCTTGCTGGCTATAAATGGGATTCCTTTCAACTCCTAAAGGCTGCCAGTATTGCTTGGCATATGTCTCTCTCCATCTTCAAAACCAGGAACAAGCTGAAGTCCCCTCATGTTTTTAACCTCTGACTTCTGATACCAGCCAGAGAAAACTCTGCTTGTAAAGGGATTATGAGATTCAATAACACTTAACAACATAGTCAGAGGAGTGATATAATATTTACAGATTTCATCCATACTCAAAGGGCAAATGACTACACAAGGATGAGATGCACTAAGGGTCATTCTTAAAATTTTGTCTACCATATAGCTCATATTACCAGTTGAGGGAAAATATGAAATTGCTGAGTGAAGCATGTCAGCCAAACTTAAAACTCTCACTCTGTCCAGGGAGATCCTCTCCCATTTTCTCTGGTGAGTTCTTAATATTTTGAAATGTTTTATCTGTATGTAATACTAGACTACTAAGTGTTCACGTCACTCTTTTACATCTAGCATAAATAGGACAAGACAAATATCCAGAATTTAGAGAAAAACATAAAAGCATGCTAAGACCCAAGGAGTACCCCATTTGGTACAGCTTAATCTCTAGGTCTCTTTAGGAGCAATGCTCAGTCTTTTAGCTTCCCTTCCTTGTCCCTCAGCTCTTTCTAAAATTGTCTCTGTGCTTATGCAAAAATAGAACTTATATGACCTTGTGGTGAAGCAAAGCCAAAGTTTCCCAAATTCAAACAAAGTCTTGGGCCTGCCCTCTGAATCCTCTGGTCTCCTGATGTTCCTATTGTAGATGATTACCCTTCATGCCTATCCTTCAGTAATCTTCAACCAAAGGCCAGTTGATGAACCTGGAACTGTCCTCCCTTAGCTGTCAGGGGCTGATGAACCTCCTAGCTGAACAGACTCCACTTACCAGGTGCAGTTTGCTCACTGAGTCCCTGACCCAAATGGTCCATTCTTCAACTCTACTAAAATGCCACTTAGCTGCCCCCCAACCCTTGGCAACTCTCTGGCAAACTAGCTACTAAGAGTCTCAGATGACTTCTGCATCCACTTTGGGAACAAGCAGGAACTCTTATGTTTTATTCAAACTGAGTGAGTTCAAGAGAGCTAAACTAAGGTCTGAGCTTTTCTTAATCATGTTACCTCTTCCTAATCACTGCTACCTGACTCTTCAGTGTCAACCCTCCCCAACCCAGGTGGTTTTGGGGAGCCTTTGAAGTGATATCTTACCGGAATTTCAAATGTGAAAACAAATTCCCTCTCCCCTCGGAGTTTTGCTCAATCTTTCTAACATGTCAGTTTGGTCGCTCAGTCATGTCTGCCTCTTTGTGACCCCATGGACTGCAGCATGCCAGGCTTCTCTGTCCACCACCAACTCCCAGAACTTGCTCAAACTCATGTTTATTGAGTCAGTGATGCCATCTAGCTATCTCATTTTCTGTCGTCCCCTTCTCCTTCTGCCTTCAATCTTTCCCAGCATCAGGGTCTTTTCCAATAATTCAGTTCTTCATATCAGGTGGCCAAAATATTGGAGCTTCAGCTTCAGCATCAGTCCTTCCAATGAATATTCAGGACTGATCTCCTTTGGGATTAACTAGTTTCATCTCCCTGCAGTCCAAGGAACTCTCAATAGTCTTCTCCCAACACCACAGTTCAAAAGCATCAATTCTTCTATGCTCAGCTTTCTTTATGGCTCTCACGTCCATACATGACCACTGGAAAAACCATAGCATAGATGGACCTGTGTTAATTTCAGAACTTTAGCCCAAAGAGTAATGCTTAGGATTTAAGTAATCTCCTTTTCTGCCTCTATTCCCCTTTCTCCTTATTCCTTTCTTTATTCAGTGAAAAAAAAAAAAAAAAGTTTTTTTTTCACTGTGGTAAATAAACCACAATAAAGATTTACCATGTAGCTATTTTAAAGTGTCCAGTTCTGTGGCATTAAGTTCATTGATGTTATCGTAACAATCATACCACCATCCCTCTCCAAAACATTTTAATCTTCCTAAAGTAAAACTCTGCAGAAATTAAACAATTTAACTCTCAATTCCTCCCTCTCCCTGGCCTCAAGCCACCACCACTCTCTTAGTCTCTCTGAATGTGATCACTCTGGGTATCTCAGAAAAGTGGAATCATACAGAATTTGTCTTTTTGTGACTGGTCTACTTCATTCAGCATATGTCCTCAATGTTAATGCATATCACGACATGTATCAGACCTTCCTTTCTTTTAAGGCTGAATAATGTTCCACTGCATATATACATCACATTGCCTGTCCATGCTTATGAGTTGGCAAGTTGAAATCATGCACAGGTAAATTTTGGGAAATACTATCACTGTAATTAATGGTTCAAAACAACAAAATTATCCAGTTATATATTCTTAAAAGGACATGATGAAATTGAGAATCTGTTTCCCTTAGAAAAGATGTGAATAAAGATATATTCTTCTTTCTTAATATAAATTTATTTATTTTAATTGGATCCTAATTACTTTACAATATTGTATTGGTTTTGCCATACATCAACATGAATCCACCACAGGTGCACACGTGTTCCCCATCTTGAACCCCCCTCCCTCCTCCCTCCCCGTACCATCCCTCTGGGTCATCTCAATGCACCAGCCCCAAGCATCCAGTATCATGGATCAAACCTGGACTGGCGATTCATTTCACATTCTAAGTTCCTTTGATTATCATCAAATAATTTAAGTGAAGTTAATTTATGCCTCATCTTATTGTATTAACTTTTGGAAAAGACCAACCGAAAATGAGTGGTAATTATTTGGGACTAGTCCTGACCATGATAAATATACTCATTTACAAACTCTGATCCATTTAAAATGTTTCTTTCACAGGACCATGTAGAGGAAGGCAGGGCCAGCATTTATCAGTCAGTCTTTACCAACTCTTCCAAAGAGATGACATGTTTTCCAGACTTCCCATTTCCTGATGATTTTCCCAACTTTATGCATAACAGCAAGCTCCAGGAATATATTACTATGTTTGCCAAAGAAAAGAACCTCCTGAAATACATACAATTTAAGGTGAGATATTATTAAAAAAACTTATTGGGGGCATAACTATGAGGAATTCTATATTTATTACAAGATCCCCATTTGTTCCTTTCACTATCTCTTTATCAATTGTAAGCAATTTTAACAGTATGCTTCTTTGACCCTAGATTTAGAAAGCATACATTCCTCTTAAGAATATGTAGGAATTTTTATTTTATTTTATTTTTTAATATAAATTTATTTATTTTAATTGGAGATTAATTATTTTACAATATTGTATTGGTTTTGCCATACATCAGCATGAATCTGCCACAGGAAATTTTTAACTACACATAGTTCTTGGATCAAAATGCCATAAACTTAGAAATAAGAGCAAAGAGAAAAATGCTTGGGTAAACATGAATTTATAAATTAATAACTCATTATTCCTAAACAATTTACAGGTTAAAAAAAGAAATTGCAGGGGAAATTTTTAAATATTTAGAGCTAAATGATAATTTAATTTCGATATATCAATATTTACAGAAAGTAAAGAGCACAAAAACTTTTATGAAAATTATAAGCTTAAATGTTTATGTCAGAAAATAAGAAAGATTTTCTAGGTGATCCTTAAGCATACTAAAATATGNTTTAATTTCGATATATCAATATTTACAGAAAGTAAAGAGCACAAAAACTTTTATGAAAATTATAAGCTTAAATGTTTATGTCAGAAAATAAGAAAGATTTTCTAGGTGATCCTTAAGCATACTAAAATATGAGAACTTACACTCTGGATATAGATGATATCTTTCATTTTGAGACAATAACATTAAAAATAAAATGACAAGGAAGGACATTAGGAAATTGCTGTTACTACAAAAATTGTTGGCCACCAGATTATTTACTACATGTTCTACGTGGCTCTTTTAAACTATAATTCAATTGTCAGAGCTCCAAAAGGAATCACTCTTATACTGCAGAGAATACTGGTCATACACAAGGAACCACGTGGAAATAAAATTTAATAAAACATATAGATAGGGGCTTCCCTGGAGGTCCAGTGGATAAGAATCTGCCTTGCAATGCACACCAGTTTGATCTCTGGTCTGGGAAGATCCCACATACAAGGGGCAGCTAGGCCTAAGACTTGCAACTACTGAGCCCACATGCCACAGCTACCGAAGTCTGCATGCCCTAAAGCCCGTGCTCTGCAACAGGAGAAGCCGCCACAATGAGAAGCCTTCATACCACAACTAGAGCATAGCTCTTAATTTCTAATGCTGAAATGCCATATGATTCTATGATCATTTGGCAAAGTTGGAGAGTCTTTCTATGTTTTGATGATCTGAGAAAGGTGGCCTTCTTAATCTAGTACAGAGACCATTAAGGGAGCTGCAGCGTTAATTTCACTCCGATAATGACAAAACCCTGATAGTGTTTAATATCAGTGCATCTTCACAAAACTCAATGACCATACAAGTACAAAGTTTAAAAAAAAAATAGAATCCTCCTTTCTTGAAGACCTACTGTAATAGACACTATGGCCTCATTTCTTTCTCCCTTATATCCCTTGATATTGTTTATGGAAATTTTCCCCTGAGAAGCCATGTGTTCCAATTTATAGGGAGTGTCCATGTTATGAAATAGTGATAGTTACATGATTCATTTGGGAGGAAACTTGTAACTCTTGGCCAATTGGCATCATCTTCAAACCTACAGAGAGCAAGGCAATAGAACAACAACCCTGCAAGCGCTTTTAACACTGCCTTCACTTCTCAGTCCAGCTCATTCTCTTACTTTGTTAAGAAACAGCGTGGTATGACTGGGACACAGAAGAAAAAGAAAAGCATGTTGTCACTTGAATGAGACTGCCTCAGAAAAGTTACCAAGTCAGGGTTGGGTGTTTCCTGTCCTTTGGAAGAGAACAGTCCCAAATAGTACCTTCCTCATCATGTAGCAGGCACTATGATTGAGATCAGCTTCCTTGGCTGACTTTCAGTCAAGTGTAAATTTAACTTCAAACACATAGCAAAAGGATGAGAGTAAAAAAATGCTGTATTTTTACAGGATCTATTTCATATAAACTCTGTGTCTTGACCAAAATATGAACCACCTAAAGAATGAAATTGGAAAGTCAGTGGGAGAAACAGCTGTAGAATCAGGGACCTTTATTTAAATTTGGAACCTAGTTATTGGATTTTATGCACATTATTTAACTTCCTTAAGTCTCCATTTCATATATAAAATGAAGCAACTATGTATCTTATTCTGAAGATCAAATAAAGGCTTTAAAGCAGTTTAAAAAAATAAAATGGCTAAAGAAATACATTAGAAAATTGCTGTTACTATGTAAATTATTGGCCACCAGATTGTTTACTACATGGGCTACCTGCCTCTTGTAAACTATAATTCAATCATCAGAGCCCCAAAATGAATCACTCTCGTACTGCAGAGAATACTGGTCATACACAAGGAACTATGTGGGGATTTAAAAACAAACACACACACACATATATACATATAGATAGGGGCTTCCCTAGTGGTCCAGTGGATAAGAATCTGCCTTGCAATGCAAGAGACACTAGTTTGATCCCCGGTCCAGGAAGATCCCCTGTGCCATGTGCAACTAAGCTTGAGAGTTACAACTACTGAGCCTACACTCTGCACCACAACTACTGAAATTTACACCCCCTAGAGCCTGTGCTCTGCAACAAAAGAAGCCACCACAATAAGAAGCACTCACCCCATAACTAGAGAGTAGCCCTCACTCACTGCAACTAGAGAAAGCCTGTGAAGCAACAAAGATGCAGCACAGCCAAAAATAAATAAATATTTTTAAAAATCATATAGGTCATTTTATGCTTTGACTTATTAAAAAGGAATTTTGAATTTATAATATGCACCTTCATAATGAATTATTTTTCCTCAGGCACTATTAAGGATTTTCTTCATACTGTTTGATGATGTTGGTGCCAAGTTTGCCTTTTGGCACTGGATAAAGAAGATTATCTTTCTGTGTTTCTCTTAGACAATTGTATCCAGTGTAAATAAGCGTCCCGATTTCTCAACCACTGGCCAATGGGATGTTATCACTGAAAAGGATGGTAAAAAGGAATCAGCTGTCTTTGATGCCGTAATGATTTGTTCTGGACATCATGTGTATCCCAACATACCTAAAGAGTCCTTTCCAGGTAAGGCCAACGTTTACGCTGCTATCCATATATCTTGCATTAAGAAATAACCTTGATGATGTCTTTCTTATGTATACAAAAGTATAGTTTAAAAAAGTACACATTAAATTAAAATATGCTTTTATTATATCTAATGGGCTTCCCAGACAGCTCAGTGGTAAAAGAATCTGCCTACCAGTGCATGAGATGCAAGTACAGTCCCTGGGTCCGGAAGATCCCCTGGAGGAGGGCATGGCAACCCACTCCAGTATTCTCGCCTGGAGAGTCCCATGGATAGAGGAGCCTGGTGGGCTATGGTCCATAGGGTCAAAAAGAGCTGGACATGACTGAGCACATATATCGATACAATTAGATATACTGTATCTGATATAGTTTAAGTATTAAGATTCCTATTAGTGCAAGTTCCTATTACTGTAACCATATTCACTAATAAGCTCTGTTATAGCAGTTTTTTTAAGCGAAAATCAAAATAATTCATATGTTTTCCACTTTTTCACTCAGGAATAAAACTTTTTAAAGGCAAATGCTTCCACAGCCGGGACTATAAAGAACCAGGAATCTTCAAGGGGAAGCGAGTCCTGGTGATTGGTCTGGGGAACTCGGGCTGTGACATCGCCTCAGAACTCAGCCACATAGCCGAAAAAGTATGCCTCCCTGATACTCAGGGAACTATCTTTAATACCATTTGAAAAGTGTGAAAGAAATCGGGGAGGGCAGAGTCCTTGACGCAAAAAGTAAGTAGTAGTTCATATAGCTCAATGCCCTTTGGTAACAGGTGGGATTTTAAATAGCTTGATGTGGCAAAGGCAGAACATCAACTGGAATGATGTCATTCAACAAGCTGCTTCTTTGGGATGTTTGGTGTCTAATGTGTCCAATAAATTCTTCCAAAACCAGATCAAAAGACAATCACTAGAAGAAATATGACCCGTATTCAGTTATTGGTCACCTACACCAGAGAAGATTTGGCTACAAGATGAAAATACCACAGAAATGATTTGACAGGTGTTGATCCTAAGATATGGGTTATAGTGCAGGAAGTTTATTTGGGAGTGCTCTCTGGATGAATACCACTGAGAGAAGGGAAAGAAGTTATCCTTTATTTACTCTGAAGCTAGGATAATCCTTCTGAATTGTCCCTAGTTGAAGTGAGAGGCTGGGTCTTTTTTTTTTTTTTTTTTTTTTACCAGTATAGATGTTTATTTTTATTTATATATATTGCCTCCCTTTTGAGCCTCCCTCTCATCCCACTCCCATCCCACCTCTCTAGGTCATCACAGAGCACCTAGAGCATGTTGTACAGAGTGAAATAAGTCAGAAAGAAAAAATATATATCATATATTGAAACATATATATGGAATCTAGAAAAAATGGTACAGATGAACCTATTCGCAGGGCAGGAATAAAGACACAGATGGAGAGAATGGATTTGTGGACACAGCAGGGGAAGGAGAGGGTGAGGCAAATTGAGAGATGCTAGGTCTGTCTTCCTCCCTCAACTGGTCACTGAATGCAGGGGATCCAAAAAGATTATAAGATGTTGGGGGAGGCCCCCTTTTCACCAAAGCAACTCCCAAAGAGGGCTGAGAGCTGAGGGCTGCCTTCTGGGCACTGCCAGCAGTGGTGTAAGAACTCCATTCCTAAAGGCAGATCTGAGAGGCATATCCACTACAAAGAGTCACCACGTTAACAGTTGAATTGGTGTTTTTCAAGGTCATCATCAGCTCCCGAAGTGGCTCCTGGGTGATGAGCCGGGTCTGGGATGAAGGCTATCCATGGGACATGCTGTTTATCACTCGATTTGAAACATTCCTCAAGAACACCTTACCGACAGTCATCTCTGACTGGTGGTACATGAAGCAAATGAACGCCAGATTCAAGCATGAGAACTATGGCTTGATGCCTTTAAACGGGTAAAGTAGAGTTAAACATGAAATGCCGGCTAACTTTTATTTCACTGTCAACAACCCTAATGTGTGAAATAACCCCTAGACAAATCAAAGTGAAGTAATCACCTCTCACATTTCAGAGGACAAAGAATTGCAAAAATTAGGAGTGTTTTCCTGTTTCACAATTCTCCTTACCAGATTTGCACAGCTGGAAAGTTATATAACAGGTCAAGAATTTTCCTCCCTAGAGTAATGATAATAATAGTCAACATGTTTTTAAGTCCTTAATACATGTCAGAACCTTATTAAGTCTCAGACATGCATTATCTCATTTTACTCTCACGACGACTATGAAAAAGTAAAAGTGTTAATCTCAGTCATGTCCAACTCTTTGTGACCCCATAGACTGTAGCCCATCAGGCTCTTCTGTCCATGTGATTCTCCAGGCAAGAATACTGGAGGAGGTTGCCATTCCCTTCTCCAGGAGATCTTCCCAACTCAGGGATCAAACCCTGGTCTCCTGCATTGCAGGCAGATTCTTTATCATCTGAGCCACCAGGGGAGCCATGGCAACTATGATGATGACTCTATTATAATCTTTATTTGAGAGATGAGAAAACTGTGGTTTACCAAAGCCCCACAGCTAGGAAGTCAGAAATAGTGACTGAAACATGTCCAGATCTGCTGACTCCAATGTGCCTCACTCTTAGCCACTCTTAGCCACCTTGCTCTAAAACCTCTTTCTTAACTGCAAAGTTAAGCAAAGAAGGATTTGGTGCTTCACTCATTCAGTTCAGTTCAGTCACTCAGTCGTGTCCAACTCTTTGCGATCCCATAGACTGCAGCATGCCAGTCTTCCCTGTCCATTACCAATTCCCGAAGCTTGCTCAAATGCATGTCCATCGAGTCGGTGATGCTATCCATCCATCTCATCCTCTGACATTCCCTTCCCATTCTCCCTTCAGTCTTTCCCAGAATCAGGGTCTTTTCCAGTGAGTCAGTGAATCACATTACGTGGCCAAAGTATTGGAGTTTCAGTTTTAGATTCAGTCCTTCCAATCAATATTCAGGACTGACTTCCTTTAGGACTAACTGGTTGGATCTCCTTGCAGTCCAAGGGACTCTCAAGAGTCTTCTCCAACACTACAGTTTAAAAGCATCAATTCTTCAGCATTCAGTTTTCTTTGTGGTCTAACTCTCACATCCATACATGACTACTGGAAAAACTACAGCTTTGACTAGACAGACCTTTGTTGGCAAAGTACTGTCTCTGCTTTTTAATATGCTATCTAGGTTGCTCATAACTTTTCTTCCAAGGAGCAAGCATCTTTTAATTTCATGGCTCCAGTCACCATCTGCAGTGATTTTGGAGCCCAAGGAAATAAAGTCTCTCAACAAAGATTCCATTGTTTCCCCATCTACTTGCCATGAAATGATGGGACCAGATGCCATGATCTTAGTTTTCTGAATGTGGAGCTTTAAGCCAATGTTCTCACTCTCCTCTTTCACTTTCATCAAGAGGCTCTTTAGTTCCTCTTCACTTTCTGCAATAAGAGTGGTGCCATCTGCATATCTGAGGTTATTGATATTTCTCCCAGCAATCTTGATTTCAGCCTGTGATTTATCCAGCCCAGCATTTCACATGATGTACTCTGTTCAGTTCAGTTCAGTTCAGTAGCTCAGTCATGTCCNTGGATGGCATCACAGACTCGATGGACGTGAGTCTGAGTGAACTCCAGGAGTTGGTGATGGACAGGGAGGTGTGGTGTGGTGTGATTCATGGGGTCACAAAGAGTCAGACACGACTGAGCGACTGAACTGAACAGAACTGAGACAAGTGCAAGAGTTTCTCTAAGGAATGTGAACTAGGGGTGGAGTGGCTGGTTATTTTATGTTTTCATGTTCACATTTATTAAGTCATTTCACAAAGCTTTCCAAAATGATTGTATCAATTTACACTTTGAGAGCAGAGCTTAAAAGTTTCTATTCCCCTAAATTCTCGCCAGACTTTCATGCTTTAAATTCATGCCATGTGGCCGATGTGAAATGGTATTTCAGGGTGGTTTTAATTTGGTTACTAATGAAACTGAGCCTTTGTTGATGGGTCCTTTGTGTTTCCTCTTCTGGGAAACGCCCGTTAATGTGCTTTTCTAAGTTTCCAGTTGAATTGTTTATTGTTTTCCTATTAATTTTTGGAGTTCATGCCTTCTGTATATTGATCTTCTGACAACTTTAAGTCTTAAAAATACCCTTTTATCCACTTTGCAGATTCTTGTAGTGTGACATTCTCATTACAGTGTAGTTTTTAATAAACAGATATTAATTAGCAGATACTCGAGTTTACAAATATATTCCTTGTGATGTACATTGCCCTCTAAGATCTGGGTTGTAAAGTTCAGTTCTGTCACTTAGTCGTGTCCAACTATGTATGACCCCATGGACTTCAGCATGCCAGGCTTCCCTGTCCATCACCAACTCCCAGAATTTGCTCAAACTCATGTCCATTGAGTCAGTAATGCCATCCAACAATCTCATCCTCTGTTGACCCCTTCTTCTCTGAGTTTCAATCTTTCCCAGCATTGGGGTCTTTCCAAATGAGTCAGTTCTTCACATTAATTGGCCAAAGTATTGGAGTTTCAGCTTCAGCATCAGTCCTTCCAATGAATATTCAGGACTGATCTCCTTTNTTAACAATCTCCACTTACAAGGAGTGTGTTTATGCTCCTCTCTCTAGTCTGCTTCTTGTGTTCTCAGTGGGTACCGTTCCACGACGCCATACCTTATACCTACTGCATGGAAAGCCTCAAACAAAAGGAAAAAGAAACAAAAGCATGGCTCTGGATAGGAAAGCCAATTCAGCAACTGTCACATGACGCGACATGAGGCTTCCAGTGATGGGGGGTCATTTTCTGGGCGGAAGGAGGAGAAAAGGATTAGGAGCCTATAGACACCACCTGGCTGTGTCCTTAGAACAAGACCTTTCTCAGAGGAAGACCAAAGCCTAATCAAGATGCATTGTCAAGATTCTGACAAGCAGCTTCTGTATCAGATTGTTGCAAAATAAGTGAATTGTTTCTGCCGCCTCCTGACACTTGACTCTGGGCTAAGGTGGCACACTAACAGACTGTTGACGGATAGCAGGCATTCACCTTCTGCTGCCAGTTCTGCCACTCTCCCACCCCAATACACACATTCGCCCTCTCATGTATAAATTTTGATTCCAATCTCATAAGACTCTAATTCCTAAAAGCAACTGCTGTGAAGAGCAGCGACACAAAGCTGCCCCCATGTGATGAAATAGCAGAGGTGGACATCAGAGATACTCATCTGGAGCCAGGTAACAGCAGGTTCAAGATTTTTTTTTAAGCCAATACTTTCATAAATCTAATTCAAAAGACAATAGGGAATATATGTCGGATCCAAAAATGATGTTCTTGAGGCATATTCTTCAATCAAAACAAAGTCAGGATGATACGGTTCAAATTCAAATTGTGATAACAGTCGGTCTATAGCGATGAGTATGTTTGTTGACTCTAGAGTTAGATTTTTCTGAGTTTGTCAAGACTATGGCAACAGCCATTTGATAAGTTTCTCATCAAGACTCTTGCTCCAACCACATTTTCCACCTACTTTGAGCTAGTACAGTAAAAAATAAAAACATTATAGAGTGGTGATATATGTATCTTTGTGATTAATTCATGTTGTTGTACGGCAGAAACCAATACAACACTATAAATCAATTACCCTCCCGTTAAAAATACAGAGTGATGAAAGTATTCGGTATGATTCTATGTGACACTAGCATTTATGAAACATGACAGTAGGCTTTGGTAAAACTCACAGAATTGTCCCACACAATGAGTGAATTGAAATGTGAACTTTGGACCTTAGTGATGATAATGATCAATAGTAGTTTATAGATTATTAAAAATGCACCGCATAGTGCAGGAAGTTACTAGCAGGGGAGAGTGTGGGGGAGGAGGGAACTAGGGATTTATAGGAATCTGCTGTACTTCCTGTGGGATTTATCTGTAAGCCTAGAAACTGCTCTAATAGATACCACTCCCCTTTGCAAATTAAATGCTCAAGTAACCTTTCCCCAGAACAGTTTGACATCAGGGTCCTACCAGGGCCTTTTTGACCTTGTCCTTTTGGGGGCTATGGCTCCAACTTGGGGAGCTTCAGCTCCAAGCTCCAATTTGGAGTGTTCTCCCTGTGAAGGGAAACTCTGTGTATAAGGCACTTCGGACAAGGGTCACAGGTTTAGTAGGATTTGGAGGTCACATTTGGGGCTGTTTGCCATTGACTTTGAAGGTGACTTTCTGGTTGGTGAGGTTTTGGTTTGATTTGATTACTTTGGTTTGATTGGGCTCCCAGGGGGTGCTAGTGGTAAAGAACCCACTTGCCAATACAGATGTAAGAGATGTGGGTTCGATCCCTGGGTGGGGAAGAGCCCCTGGAGAAGGCCATGGCAACCCACTCCAGTATTCTTACCTGGGGAATGCCATGGACAGAGGAGCCTGGCGGGCTACAGTCCATGGGGTCGCAAAAAGTCGGCCATGACTGAAATGGTTTAGTGCAAAACTGCTCTAAAAAACTAATCTGTTCACTTAAAAAAATATCTGATTATATTCCTTCTGTGCATAACATCCTTCAGTAGTCTTCCACTGTTCTGAGAATAAAGCCTGTCTGGAAGAGGTCCTGTCCTGGTGGTCTAGCCCTTGCCCATACTTCCAGGCTCATTTCCCACTCTTCACCACCCTGACGGTGTCTCTCACATAGGAACCTTACCTCAGTTCCTCAGAAGCAACCAAGATCTTCAACCTGTGCCAAGCACCCAACATGTTCTCTGACTGGGCGTTTTATCTCCCTTAAGTCACCTAACCCTTTGGCTTTCAGATTCAATGACACTTCTTCCAGAGAGGTGTTTCTCACCATTCAATGAATAAAATCACTCCACAGCCTCATTCTTTTCTCTCACATCCCCCTAATCCATTCTATCATAATATTTATCATGAGCTAATGAGGCACAGCGTCTCTTATTCCCTTTCCAGGACTCGGCACTTTTGTGGGGGTTGGAATATGCAGATGCATGGGCAAAACAACAGGAGAAGTAAAACTGACTTGGTGTTCACAGTGTGCCAGGCACAGTTTTAGTCATCTTATCCATAACTCATTAAATCCTCTTTGCAACTTAATGAAATAGACCCATTATCATGCCTGCCTGACATGAGTAACCTGAAGCCAGAGAGCTTAAGAAACTTGCCAAAGGCTTCACAGCTGGGCTATGGTGGAATGGAATTCCATTCTAGTTCTCTGGCTACACTGTCTACACTTTTAACCACTATGCCATGCTCCCATTGTCAAGCGAATTAAGAAACAAATGAACCTTGGTATGTCTGACTCAAGACTGTGACGTGAAAGCCACTTGGTCATGTCTGACTCTTTGCGACCCCATGGACAATACAGGCCATGGAATTTTCCAGGCCAGAATTACTGGAGTGGATATCCTTTCCCTTCTCCAGGGGAATCTTCCCAACCCAGGGATCAAACCCAGGTCTCCCACGCTGTAGGTGGATTCTTTACCAGCTGAGCCATAAGGGAAGCCCAAGAATAATGGAGTGGGTAGTCTATCCCTTCTCCAGTGGATCTTTCCAACCCAGGAATCGAACCGGGGTTTCTTGCAGGCAGATTCTTTACCAGCTGAGCTATCAGGGAAGCCCAAGGCTATATCAGGGGCATGAAAGTGAAGTCGCTCAGTTGTGTCCAACTCTTTGCGACCCTGTGGACTGTAGCCCACCAGGCTCCTCTGTCCATGGGATTCTCCAGGCAAGAATACTGGAGTGGGTTGCCATTTCCTTCTCCAGGGAGTCTTCCCAACCCAGGGATCTAACCCAGGTCTCCTACATTGCGGGCAGACACTTTAACCTCTGAGACACCAGAGAAGCATTACACTGTTTTTGTATTATACTTCCTGTTCCCTGATGGTCACCAAAACTTTCTTCACCATTTCTTCTTCTTCTTCTCTCTTTTTTTTTTTCCTCTCTCTCATTTATTACTTCTCTTCTGAGTTCACAAAACTGAAGTGTCTTCATCATCATCACTTCAAATCCTCATCTTATCTTCTTTTCAGTTTTTTCAAAGGGCAGGTGCTTTTTAGGTTGTTTGGTTAAGTGCTAATAAAGATAATCCTTTTTGTCAGCAAAGAGTGGGTGGTGTTCTGATTTTAGAAGTGATCAGTTGACTTTAGAAAGTACTGAAAGAAAACTCAGTGTGTCCCATATTCAACTACTCTCTTAGTGGGTTTTTAGTGAAAGATCCAGCTGGATTAATGAGGAAAAATCCTCTCTAGAGAAACACTGCTGTGTTATTACATTTTGAGTCAATGGAATGCCTTCTGCATTTGTTAGCTTTGGGGCTTTCTGCTCATAGTCTGTGGGCAAAAAGAGAGAACAGAAATAATCAAGAAGATATACAAGAGTTGGTATAGTACTATTGCAAAGAATCCTCTGTAAATTTAGTTGTAGAAACACAGGCAGTAGCATTCAGAGAGGTATCAACTGACTCAGAATAATTTGATCCATGGGCTTAACTCAGAACTTTGCCAGAGGGAAGTCATATACTTAAGTGGCTGCTGAATAGTCATGATTTGAATCATTGTTCTGCTCTGGGGGCCCAGATGACCTTAAAAAGAAACTGCAGTTCCTTTCCATTAGCTTACAGCATAGCGGCAACTGCTTCTTTAAACGATATATCTAAATAAGATGCCAAGATGACACATGCTTTTCAAGGAATGTCTGCAGAATGTTCAACACAGCTACGGCTCTGTCTGGCACAATTCAATAGAAGTTCTCAATTTTCTTTGAAGGGAAATGTTCCATATGCAAAAATCCCACACTCTGTAGAAATGACAACTGCAGTTGTCAGATCGAAGCAATGTTTTTAGTTATGGTTTTAGTATGTTAATTTAGCTTTTCAGTGGTGGGATTACTTTTCTGGTTAGTTCATTAAGCTTGTATTGTTAGGATGTAGACTTATTGTCTGAATTTCCCTTTGGGCATCTGTGCAATGGAGATGACAAAGGGAAAGTCAAGCACATTGGGGTTAGTATTTTTTAGAGGAAAATGGACAGGGAGGTAGGACCTCTCAGCTGTAATTTTGGTACTAATCAGTGAGCAGTTTGATCTTAGATAAGTGACAACTTTTCTAGCCCTCATTTTCATAATTTATAAATAATGAAAAATGACCTCTGTTGTTGATTGGATTTAATAAAGTTCAGTTCAGTTCAATCGTTCAGTTGCATCCAACTCTTTGTGACTCCATGGACTGCAGCATGCCAGACTGCAGCACGCTAGGCCTCCCTGTCCATTACCAACTCCCGGAGTTTACCCAAACTCATATCCATTGAGTCGGTGATGCCATCCAACCATCTCATCCTCTGTCATCCCCTTCTCCTTCCACCTTCAATCTTTCCCAGCATCAGGGTCTTTTCAAATGAGTCAGCTCTTCACATCAGGTGGCCAAAGTAGTGGAGTTTCAACTTCAACATCAGTCCTTCCAATGAACACCCAGGACTGATCTTTAGGATGGACTAGTTGGATCTCCTTGCAGTCCAAGGGACTCTCAAGAGTCTTCTCCAACACCACAGTTCACAAGCATCAATTCTTCGGTGCTCTGCTTTCTTTATAGTCCAACTCTCACATCCAGACATGGCTACTGGAAAAACCATAGCCTTGACTAGATAGACCTTTGTTGGCAAAGTTAATAAAGTTATATATATATAAAACTGTGTAGCCTGGATGTCAGGAATGTAATAGTGAGCAAAGAAACACATAATAAGCCCTCTTATTGTGCTTACAGTCATTTAGGGTGAAAAATCTTAAACGACTCATCCTGCTGAGTGTGTGTGTGCTCAGTTGCTTTAGTCGTGTCAACTTTTTGTGACCCTATTAACTGTAGCCCCAAGGCTCTTCTGTCCATGAGGATTCTCCAAGCAAGAATACTAGAGTGGGCTGCCATGCCCTCCTCCAGGGAATCTTTCTGACCTAGAGATCAAACCTCCATCTGCCTGCCTCTCTTGCATTGCAAGCATATTCTGCAATGCAGAACATGAGCCACCTAGGAAGCCACTGAGCCACCTGGGAAGCCCTAATCCTTCTAATAAAGGTGTAGCTATATTCTGAGCTCAGGGCTCGACAGTAAAGGAGTGTGGTCCTATGAAGCATAACTAAGGGTACTGACTGGTACAGGGAAGGCAGGGAGAGCTTGTCTAAAAAGCTATCCTTTAGTTGAGATCTAAAAGAGACAGCAAAGTGAGAGAGAAACAATGTCCAACTTAGGAAACAGTCTGTGCAAATATCCTGGGGTCTGAAGAATGGTGGCTTTGGTAAACCAGAAGAAGGCCAGGGTGACTGGAACAAGAGAATGAATTGGAGCAAGTTTCTGGAAGAGAAAAGAAAGGAAAGCAAAGCCAGGATAAACAGTTTTACAGCATATTTTCAGAGTTTTTGTTTTCTTCCCAGTGATAGAGGAACTCAGTTTTTTCAGTTAGATGTTGGGAAGATTAAATGGGACACTGTATGCAAAATGCACATTTATGGACATAGAATAAATGTTCATTAAATGAGACCTAATTGGAATCATTTCATGAGAGTCCCTATCTAAAGGATTTAGACAATGGGGGAACTATTGTAAGTGGAAATACTGCCTTAATAAAAAATGTTCAGAATCATGAAAGAATCAAGCCAATGTAGGTATTTACTATCTGTCACAACCCATAACTTGTAAGCAGGTTTGACCCATCCAAGGATCATGTCCTTGATAAATAATGAAGTCAATATACGGATGCTTAAGCATCGTAGTTACCTTGGGCCCCTCACGCTCTCCTCCTGGCTTTGCACCTGTACTGTCCTATTCTACTTATCTGTTCACCCTTGGCATTGTCTCTTGATTTCTGAAACTCTTTTGCTCTTTGGGTTTGCACATTGATTTTGATTTTTACAAATTGACCCTTGCTGTTTTCTGTGCCTAAAACTGCAATTTTCTCTGCAAGTCTCTTCTTTGCCCAGTCACCTTGTCTAGGGTCCTGTCCTTTATTTTTAGCCTACCACATCTAAAACTCTAAAGAGATTCAGATAGTCATTGTGCTGAGCATATATGGGGCATTCAATATGTAGATATTGATTGGCATATTGGCTGCAGATTGAAATCATGGTAATCAGTGGAAGCCTAATAATAAATTAATGCAACAAGGTCATTGGGGTGACCCTCAGAAAACTATTTGCTTGCTGCATCGTTGATTACAGAGGGGAATTATAACTGCCCCATGGCAGCTGTGAAGGGCTAATTCCCGTAATATGGTCACAGTTCTCTGACTCTCCTGCTCATGAACAATATCAATCAAAATTCTTGCTGCACTACATGCTGTTGCCATCAAGACCTCTGAGTTGTCACAGAGCTCTCCTGTGAATACAGTGAATTCGGTTACCTGGTGTCCATCACTCCTTAAGTGACCTACAAACAGATGGAACTTAACATGTCCAGGGTACAACTTATTACCATATCCTAACCATTTCTCCTGTATTTCCTAACTCCTGTCAGAAACCTGGGTATCATCATTGATACTTCCCAACACTCATCTACCACATTCAATCAATCTCCAAGACCTGCCTGTCTTATCAACTAGTCTCTTTAAAATTTGCCTACTTCTCTCCCTATCCACTCAGTTTTCTTAGAATGCATAATTTCTAGTCTATAATTAACACACAAAAGACTTCCAACTGACATGCTTGTTTTTTAACTTGATCGCTTCATCCCCACCCATGCATTCTCCATCCTATATGTATTCAAGGAGGTCTTTCTAAATTTTATACTTGATCATGTCACTTTCCTGCTGAAAAATGCTTACATAGTTCCTTCTTGCTATTTGAATGAATTCAGGCTATTTAACATGGACTATAAATTCTTTCATGACTTTTCCCTCAGGGGGTTCATCACTCCTAAACTTTTCCTTACCAACCAATCTGACATATTTGCTTTTCTATGAATATGTCATTTTCTNGTCGCTTCAGGGACTGGCCCCTCTTTATCTTCCTGTAGGGACTTTCCACCGTGCCGCGGTCTCACACCTGATACATAGTAAATACTCAATAAATATTACTATTATCATTATTATTCTCATTTTAAATGTTACAGATTGTCTTTCTCCTGCTTAATGAGCACATGCTCTCATCTACTGGAGTGTCTTTCTCACTTACCTACTGGTTTCTTTATTTCAGTGAAGCATCTACNTAGTAAATACTCAATAAATATTACTATTATCGTTATTATTCTCATTTTAAATGTTACAAATTGTCTTTCTCCTGCTTAATGAGCACATGCTCTCATCTACTGGAGTGTCTCTCTCACTTACCTACTGGTTTCTTTATTTCAGTGAAGCATCTGCTAGTTATTTGGTTAATAGTTAATGAGAGAGGTTTTGGCGAGACAGGCTCTTCGCACTATTAAATTCTACTGAAAGCACATCTGTTAATTCTGTAGCACAGAGTCCCACAGTCCCAGGGCACTCTCTTAGTGTCAATCTATGATAAATTGATAACAAGTGAGTTGTTTATTTCCTGGTAAAATGATTGTGCAGGGGGTGGGAGGTGAGAGAGATTGCTTTGTACTATATGTGAGGTCGGGCACGCCCTGGCGGAAAGTCCCGAAAGTGTAGTTCGGTTCCCGACAGGAACTTGGGGCCGACCCGTTTCCCGAGCATCGGCGTCGCTACTGAAGCCAATCAGACGCTGACACACGACCCTATGTAGGCCAATCCCTGAGACTATCCTAAGCAACTATCTTAGGCAAAAACCCGGTCAGCAGGCTACCCCCTGCTATAAAACCCTTGATCGGCCCGCCCTTCCTCGCAGACTCCCGCCCACGGTCCCCAGGGGGTTCTGCCCGAGAACGATCGCCCAATAAAGACTTCTTAATACCAGCTGGCAGAGGCATATAGAACAGCTTTTCATACAAAGCATAGCTTCAAATCAGGAAGGCTGGGATTGGTATGCATAATGCCTCAGGAAGGAAAGAGAATCCAGTCTTGTTTTCGTAGGACCATCTGTCAGTTGAGTGGAAATTTCCTCTCTATTGTATAGACATAAGTATGATAGAATCATGTCTACCTGGCGAATTCTTATAAAGATGAGTTTGGGCAAGTGCTACATAAGTACTAATAAAAAGCATACTGAATTTCTTCCCCCTATCCTCATAAAGGTTATGCTTTCCCTTCCAGTATCTCTTTTGTTATTTCCTTCTCAGTTTTCATTGCTTATGGATGTGCATTTTATTAAAATGCTGCAAAATGCATAGTGCTTATTATAAGGTGTAATTATAGGCCTCTGGCAAAGTCAAGGTCCATATTAATATGTTGTATTTGTGCATTGTTAATAGCCTGATTTCTGTTGATTTGCTGGCTACTTAAACCTCTGAACTGTATCAAAGCAGGACCACGGTACACAGTGTGTACCTATGCCCTGACCCCAGTTTCCACATCTCTCATAAAATGACTGGGGGATGTCATTTCTGCAAGACAATAGCCAGTCTTCCTGTGTGCCTGGTGCTCTACAGTTCCAAAAGCACTTTCCCCTGCATTTTTTACTTGATTTTCATAACAAACCTGTGAGTCCAAAAGAGCTTTATGAATTCTATTTTATATATACGAAAACAAGCCTGAAAGAATGTAATCAGTTCATAAAGGAACAGGGTAGGGATTTGAACTTAAGAATCCATGACTCCAGGGTCCTTGCTTTGTCTTTGAGTCACAGGCAAGGAGAGGTGATTTCTCAGAAACCTCCCTATTGTTAGAGTGCCTCTTTTTTTTTCTTTCTTTTTTTTTAAGGATTTGTATACCAAAAAGAATGCTTAGAGGTGCAATCAAAGCAAGGAAATGAAGTTATTTTTATCTTCTGATCCTGTTCTGATTCTTTACCTCTTCAAAATTGTCATGATAAGGTCACAAAGGAAGGTAGATTCCTTCTGAAGTTCAGGTCTTTAGGAAAAAGAAAATCATCCGTAGGTCACTGATGTCACTTGACACTGGTGAAAAGTATCAAGAAGTGAAGGGGAATTAGACGTGGGTGTGGATACTGGATCCACCGATTTCTAGTTGTAGTACTATGAATTTTCTCTCTTAAGTCGCTATGTCTTCACCCGGTAAATGGGAAAAATGAAAGTATATGACTTTTTATGGATGGCATAAAGATTGAAGAAAACATAGTTCCTTTAAACTATTTAGCAAAGAATTGGTGCTGTAGCCTCATAAATAAATAGCTATAGTCATTATTCAGTTCAATTCAGTTCAGTTCAGTCGCTCAGTCGTGTCCGACTCTTTGCGACCCCATGAATCGCAGCACGCCAGGCCTCCCTGTCCATCACCAATTCCCGGAGTTCACTCAGACTCACGTCTGCTGAGTCGGTGATGCCATCCAGCCATCTCATCCTCGGTCGTCCCCTTCTCCTCCTGCCCCCAATCCCTCCCAGCGTCAGAGTCTTTTCCAGTGAGTCAACTCTTCACACTATTACTTATACTAATTTTACCTTTGATATTTGGATGTTGTAATCGGATAACATATAGGGAAATCAGACTATTGGAAGTTTCTCGAGTATATTTTGCCTTGGAGATCTTCCAGGTCTTTGGTTCTTCAGGCCAAAAATAATGAGTAAAGAAAATGAATAATATGTGTTCTGCACTCATGCCCTCTGTATCACATTTCAACTCCTGCAAAGAAGGATCATATCACTTACCATGTCCTTTTCCAAAAAAATTCAATCCAATTTAACAAATGTTACCTGAGGGCCTACTATGTATCCAGTACTATGCTAGGCATTGGGAAGAGAGGTGGACACAACATGGTCTTCAGCCCCAAGAAGTTTTTGGGTGAATGGGGATGATGGAAACATGCTTAAAAATTGTGCTGCGAGGTCTATTATGGTTGTATGCCCAGAAGGGTATTAAACTTATACTAGGGCCACTTAGGGAAGCCTAGAACTTGGAAGGCAGTCCGAGGATTCCTGGGAGCATTTTGGTATTACCAGATAGCAAAGTTAAAATCAAAAAAGGTGGAAAATAACTTTGAAGATGATTTCTGGAGCCAAGTCATAGGATCCTATTGACAAGGTGGTGGGCTTTATCTTGTAGGTTAGAAGTCATAAAATAGCATACCATAAGCCATGTACACCCTAGGTAGCCCATACAGATTATTTGATATCCTGGGTCTTTTGAAAAATGAATTTACATAAATATAAAATACGATTTCACTTACAAATACCGATGGCTACCTCGTAGTGAAATCATTCACCACACATTTCCAGGGAGTATCAACTAACTGGAACTGAAGTATGGATGCCTGTAAAATGCTAGGCAGGTGCTTTCAGATTTTCCACAGTCCTTAACAGTCCCTTTTAATTGCATTTGCCTAATGCGACTGAACTCAACCGAATTGAATGCCCTCATTTTTGTTATGTTTGACACCCACAGGCATTCTAGACTGCTTTCTGCTTCTTCCATTGTCCATCCTTAACAAAGGTTGGAAACTGTACCTGTAAGAAAACTGGGTATCAGTTTCTTTAATGCATGGAAAGTGCCTTGAGACTACAAATACTTTGTTCCCTGGACACCAACAAGTTCATCAAATCATTTCTATCCAGGTTAAGTTCAGAGCAGGAAGAAGGAGACAGCAACTTAACAGCCAAAATATTGGTACTACTAGTTATGTCTACAAATAATGGGTTCAGTACAGTTCAGTCACTCAGTCGTGTCTGACTCTGCGATCCCATGAACCGCAGCACGCCAGGCCTCCCTATCCATCACCAACTCCCGGAGTCTACCCAAACACATGTCCATTGAGTTGATGATGCGATCCAACCATCTCATCCTCTGTCATCCCCCTCTCTTCCTGCCTTCAATCTTTCCCAGCATCAGTGTCTTTTCAAATAAGTCAGCTCTCCGCATTAGGTGGCCAAAGTATAGGAGTTTCAGCTTCAACATCAGTCCTTCCGATGAACACCCAGGACTGATCTCCTTTAGGATGGACTGGTTGGCTCTCCTTGCAGTCCAAGGGACTCTCAAGAGTCTTCTCCAACACCACAGTTTAAAAGCATCAATTCTTCGGTGCTCAGCTCTCTTTATAGTCCAACTCACATCCATCTATGATGAATGGAAAAACTACAGCCCTGACTAGATGGACCTTTGTTGGCAAAGTAATGTCTCTGCTTTTTAATATGTTGTCTAGGTTGGTCATAATTTTCCTTCCAAGGAGTAAGCGTCTTTTAATTTCATGTCTGCAATCACCATCTGCAGTGATTTTGGAGCCCCCCAAAATAAAGTCTGACACTGTTTCCACTGTTTCCCCATCTATTTCCCATGAAGTGATGGGACTGGATGCCATGATCTTAGTTTTCTGAATGTTGAGCTTTAAGCCAACTTTTTCACTCTCCTCTTTCGCTTTCATCAAGAGGCTCTTTAGTTCTTCTTTACTTTCTGCCATAAGGGTGGTGTCATCTGCATATCTGAGATTATTGATATTTCTCCTGGCAATCTTGATTCTAGCTTGTGCTTCCTCCAGCTCAGCGTTTCTCATGATGTACTCTGCGTAAAAGTTAAATAAGCAAGGTGACAATATACAGCCTTGACATACTCCTTTTCCTATTTGGAGCCAGTCTGTTGTTCCATGTCCAGTTCTAACTGTTGCTTCCTGACCTGCATATAGGTTTCTCAAGAAGCAGGTCAGGTGGTCTGGTATTCCCATCTCTTTCAGAATTTTCCACAGTTTATTGTGATCCATATAGTCAAAGGCTTTGGCATAGTCAATAAAGTAGAGATACATGTTTTTCTGGAACTCGCTTACTTTTCTGATGATCCAGTGGATGTTGGAAATGTGATCTGGTTCCTCTGCCTTCCCTAAAACCAGCTTGAATATCTGGAAGTTCACAGTTCATGTATTCCTAAAGCCTGGCTTGGAGAATTTTGAGCATTATTTTACTAGCCTGTGAGATAAGTGCGACTGTGCAGTAGTTTGAGCATTCTTTGGGATTGGAATGAAAACTAACCTTTTCCAGTCCTGGGGCCACTGCTAAGTTCTCTAGATTTGCTGACATATTGAATGCAGCATTTTCACAGCATCGTCTTTTAAGATTTGAAATAGCTCAACTGGAATTCCATCACCTCCACTAGCTTTGTTCGTAGTGATGCTTCCTAAGGCCCACCTGACTTCACATTCCAGGATGTCCAGCTCTAGGTGAGTGTGAGTGATCACACCTTAGTGATTATCTGGGTCATGAAGATCTTTTTCGTACAGTTCTTCTGTGTATTCTTGCCACCTCTTCTTAATAATGGGTAATGTCTACTTAATTATATGTGCCAGCAATTATGCTATTAAGTTTACACACATCATTTCAAGTAATAGTCTTACAAGAACAATTCTTTAGTATCCCTATTTTACAAATAAAGAAAATGACATGTACTAATGTTGATAGAATGGTCAAAGTTGGACTCCCTTAAACATATTCTTAAATAGTCTGTATTGCTGCAAGTGGGTAGTGTAATATTTCTAAGTGGCTTTATGAGTAGGAAGAACAAGGTAAAAACAGGAAGAATATAATGGAGTACATATACTGGGATGTATAATGTTTCTTATTCTATATTTTTGTATATNATTCTTAAACAGTCTGTATTGCTGCAAGTGGGTAGTGTAATATTTCTAAGTGGCTTTATGAGTAGGAATAACAAGGTAAAAAGAGGAAGAATATAATGGAGTACATATACTAGGATGTATAATTTTTCTTATTCTATATTTTTGTATGTTCAAAGAGATTATCTTTTAGTCTAATTAAAATTACTCAAGGAAAGCCTACTAAGAAATGCCTAAAAGTTGTGCATATCAAGTTTCCATTCAGGTATAGGTCTCAGAATAACACTTGACCAGACTTGTAGCTAACAGGAAGCAGAGTAATAGTGATCTACTAATTTTGTCAACATGTTTGGAAAGATTTTCTCCTCAAATAGCAAATAAACTGAAAAACCAGTTTTAAAAACTTTTTGGAAAATTGCAGGATAAAGAAAAGGGAACTTTGTCTGTCCAGAGGAATAGAAAGCTTATGACAATTTTAGAAACCAGTTTATATAAGAGTAAAGAAATAGTGCCTCTTGGAAACAGAAGCAGATCATCATAATAAGGTAACATAAGCTGAGAGAAACAATATTAGGATAAGCTGAATATACAGATAAGTGTTGTAGAAGATGATAAGGAAACTAAAAAAGCAAAACCAAAACTTCAGTTGCACAATTAAAATAACTTGTGGGGGAAAAAAAATGAAGGAAGAGTCAGAAATCATTCTTCCTGAATGACAGCTTATATAGTTCCATCTGAGTTGCTGCTGAGAAAAAGAAAATGGACAAAATATTTACAAAGCTTAAAAAATACACATTTATACACATACAAGGTAGTAAGATATAATATCAAGAAAAACAACAAATATCCAGAATAAAGCATATAAAGACAAAAGAATGAAAATACAGAAAAGTGTGTAATGTACATAAGAGTCCAATAAGGAAGTCTAACATGCATATAATTGGAAACCCAGAAGGAGAGGAGAAAGGGGAAAAAAGGCAAAAAGCAATACAAATTTCCAAAAAATAGTAAAGAAATTGAGCCATCAATTCCAGAAGTCCTATAAACACCATGAAGGAATAATATAAAGAAAACTGTGATACTGAAGAGTATCATAAAAAACTGCTAAAACTAAGGACAAAGATAAAAATCTTAAGGAAAAAGGGGAGGTGGGGAAGGCGTATATTATCTTCTGAAGAGCAACAATAAGACAGATAGCTGATTTTATCAATAGAAACTATAGAAAGCAGAAGACAAAGGAATAATTATATTTAAAGTGCTGAAAGAAAATGAGAGACAATCTAAAATGTTAACACAGAAAAAAATCCCTTCAAGAATTATTGTGAATTTAAGAGATATTCAAACAAACACAAACTAAGGGAATTCATCACCCTCAGAGCAGCTCTAATGAAACACTAAAAAGAGTTATTCAATGCCAATGAAATATTTGCCACATGGAAGCTAAGAAATGCAAGAATGAATAAAGAATATCAGAAAACAGTAAGTATGTGGGTAAATATAATTGCAACATATACACAGAATTTATAAGAAACTTTTACACAACAATGAGAAAAAAGACAATCCAGTAGGAATATATATATACTGTTCTTTAACCAGTCCCATATGAAAGTCTTCTGTGGCCAAAAACCATGTGAAAGTGTTCATCCTCATTGGTAATCATGTGGTACGAATTGAAATAAAAACAAAGTACAGCTAAAGGCTCACCAGAGTACTAAAATTAAAAGACTGACAATACTGAATTGATAGCAAAGTTGTGAGAAAACAGGAGCTCTCATAGGCAGTTGGTGGAAGTTAAATTACTATAATTGTTAAATCACTAGAGTTAAGTTAAATTATTAGAGTTATCAAAGTTGAAAATTAATATGCCTATGGCACAGCAATTCCACTTCTTATATCTACATAAGATAGAAATATCAGCATGTGGTCACCAAAAGACATTCTCAAGAAGTTTCTTAGGAGCATCATTTGTAAAAACCCCAAGCCTGAAACAACCCAATGCTCATCAACAGCAGAATAAATCGTGGTACTGTCATTCAATAGGGTACGTAGATTAAGTGGTTCAGCAAATTATCGCCCATGGGCCAAATCTGACCCACTGCCTGTTTTTGCAAATACATTTTATTAGAACACAGTCAATCTCATTCTTTTGTATATTGCTAATAGCTTGTTTCATGCTATAACAGAGTTGAGTTATTGCAGTAAAGACCATCTGGTCTTCAAAGCCAATTAAAAATATATATATATAAATGTTGCCTTTACAGAAAAAGTTTGCCAATCCCTTCTGTAGGTCAGTGAACATAGATGGACTGCAACTATGTTTGTTAACATGTATGAATATTACAAATAAAATCTTGAGCAAAAAGAAACCACCCCTCCCCAAGAAAAAAATTACACAGATTACATTCTTCAAACAGTGTTTCTGAGCTACTTTCTCTTCTCCTAGAATTTTCTCTGTGTTAAAATTTAACTCTGTCCGTCCAGTTACCCAGGACAAGAATCTACGTTCTCACATCCCATCTACCAGAAAGTCTTATTGGTTTTTTAATGTACCTTACCTTTGAGGTACATTAAGTGTTTAACCACATCTCCACTTCTTCCCACATCATTCTGGTTCGTGGCACCATCACCTCTCCTCAGGACTATAGCAATAGCCTCACTGGTGTCTCTCCTTCTGCCCTTGGCCCTATTCACAGGAGATAGGGCCATCCTACTAAAAAGCAAATCAGACTTCCCTGGTGGCTGAGTGGTTAAGAATACTCCTTGGAATGCAGAGGACACTGGTTCAATACCTGGTGTCGAAAGATCTCGCATGCCTAGGAGCAGCTAAGCCTGCGAGTCAACTACTGAGGCCGTTCTCTAGAGCCAGTGCTCAGCAGCAAGAGAAGGAACTGCAATGAGAGGCCTGCACATCACAGTTAGATAGTAGCCCCTGCTCACTGCAGCTAGAGAAAGGCCACGTGCATCAATGAAGACCCAATACAGCCAAGAAAGTAACTAACTAAATGAATAAAAAGTTTTTAAAAAATCAGCTCACGCTACTTCTTTGGTCATAACTTTTCATTGGCCTGTCTTCTTAGAGCAACTGCTAAGATTCTTACTCTTACCATCTCTTCACATGGCCTTACCTGATCTGCCTCTGTATTACCCCAGTGGGCTCATCTCCTGCTCCTCCCCTCAACCCCTCCCCTCTCCCCAGCCTTGCTCACTCTCACTCACTCTAGACCAGGCACACACTAGACAACTCAGTAGTTGTCTCTGCTCGTCTTTGAAACCACGCTAGTCAAGGTCACTGAACTTGCTGTTGTGGCCAGCCTGTTCTTCTTTTCTACATCCCTTTGGTTCACTCCCTCACCTACTTGGAGAAGGAAATGGCAGCCCACTCCAGTATTCTTGCTGGAGAATCCCATGGACGGAGGAGCTTGGTGGGCTACAGTCCACGGATCGCAAAGAGTCGGACACGACTGAGTGACTTCACTTTCACTCACCTACTTCAGATCTTTACTCAAATGTTTCCTTCTTAGAGCTTCCCTGGTGGCTGAGATGGAATCTGTCTGCAATGTGACAGACCCAGGTTCGATCCCTGGGTCTGGAAGATCCCCTGGAGAAGGAAATGATAACCCACTTTAGGATTCTTGCCTGGAAAATCCCATGGACAGAGGAGCCTGGTGAGGTATAGTCCGTGGGATNAATATTTCTAAGTGGCTTTATGAGTAGGAATAACAAGGTAAAAAGAGGAAGAATATAATGGAGTACATATACTAGGATGTATAATTTTTCTTATTCTATATTTTTGTATGTTCAAAGAGATTATCTTTTAGTCTAATTAAAATTACTCAAGGAAAGCCTACTAAGAAATGCCTAAAAGTTGTGCATATCAAGTTTCCATTCAGGTATAGGTCTCAGAATAACACTTGACCAGACTTGTAGCTAACAGGAAGCAGAGTAATAGTGTTCTACTAATTTTGTCAACATGTTTGGAAAGATTTTCTCCTTAAATAACAAATAAACTGAAAAGCCAGTTTTAAAAACTTTTTGGAAAATTGAAGGATAAAGAAAAGGGAACTTTGTCTGTCCAGAAGAATAGAAAGCTTATCACAATTTTAGGAACTAGTTTATATAAGAGTAAAGAAATAGTGCCTCCTGAAAACAGAAGCAGATCATCATAATAAGGTAACATAAGCTGAGAGAAACAATATTAGGATAAGCTGAAAATACAGATAAGTGTTGTAGAAGATGATAAGGAAACTAAAAAAGCAAAACCAAAACTTCAGTTGCACAATTAAAATAACTTGTGGGGGAAAAAAAAATGAAGGAAGAGTCAGAAATCATTCTTCCTGAATGACAGCTTATATAGTTCCATCTGAGTTGCTGCTGAGAAAAAGAAAATGGACAAAATATTTACAAAGCTTAAAAAATACACATTTATACACATACAAGGTAGTAAGATATAATATCAAGAAAAACAACAAATATCCAGAATAAAGCATATAAAGACAAAAGAATGAAAATACAGAAAAGTATGTAACGTACATAAGAGTCCAATAAGAAAGTCTAACATGCATATAATTGGAAATCCAGAAGGTGAGGAGAAAGGGGAAAAAAGGCAAAAAGCAATACAAATTTCCAAAAAATAGTAAAGAAACTGAACTATCAATTCCAGAAGTCCTATAAACACCATGAAGGAAGAATATAAAGAAAACTGTGATACTGAAGAGTATCATAAAAAACTGCTAAAACTAAGAACAAAGATAAAAATGTTAAGGAAAAAGGGGAAGTGGGGAAGGCATATATTATCTTCTGAAGAGCAACAATAAGACAGATAGCTGGTTTTATCAATAGAAACTATAGAAAGCAGAAGACAAAGGAATAATATATTTAAAGTGCTGAAAGAAAATGAGAGACAATCTAAAATGTTAACACAGAAAAAAATCCCTTCCAGAATTATTGTGAATTTAAGAGATATTCAAACAAACACAAACTAAGGGACTTCATCACCCTCAGAGCAGCTCTAATGAAACACTAAAAAGAGTTATTCAATGCCAATGAAATATTTGCCACATGGAAGCTAAGAAATGCAAGAATGAATAAAGAATATCAGAAAACAGTAAATATGTGGGTAAATATAATTGCAACATATACACAGAATTTATAAGAAACTTTTACACAACAATGAGAAAAAAGACAATCCAGTAGGAATATATACACTGTTCTTTAACCAGTCCCATATGAAAGTCTCCTGTGGCCAAAAACCATGTGAAAGTGTTCGTCCTCATTGGTAATCATGTGGTACGAATTGAAATAAAAACAAAGTATAGCTAAAGGCTCACCAGAGTACTAAAATTAAAAGACTGACAATACTGAATTGATAGCAAGGTTGTGAGAAACCAGGAGCTCTCATAGGCAGTTGGTGGAAGTTAAATTACTATAATTGTTAAATCACTAGAGTTGTGAAATTATTAGATTATCAAAATTGAAAATTAATATGCCTTATGGCACAGCAATTCCACTTCTTATATTTACATAAGATAGAAATATCAGCATGTGGTCTCCAAAAGACATTCTCAAGAAGTTTCTTAGGAGCATCATTTGTAAAAGCCCCAAGCCTGAAACAACCCAAATGCTCATCAACAGCAGAATAAATAAACTGTGGTACTGTCACTTAATAGGGTACTGTAGATTAAGCGGTTCAGCAAATTATAGCCCATGGGCCAAATCTGACCCACTGCCTGTTTTTGCAAATACATCTTATTAAAACACAGTCAATCTCATTCTTTTATCTATTGCTAATAGCTTGTTTCATGCTATAACAGAGTTGAGTTATTGCAGTAAAGACCATCTGGTCTTCAA
>SJYV01030573.1:0-24881 GCA_006410875.1 Neotragus pygmaeus
CTTATTGGAAAAGACTCTGATGCTGGGAGGGATTGGGGGCAGGAGGAGAAGGGGACGACAGAGGATGATGGATGTGAGTTTGAGTGAACTCTGGGAGTTGGTAATGGACAGGGAGGCCTGGCATGCTGCTATTCATGGGGTCGTAAAGAGTCAGACACGACTGAGTGACTGAACTGAACTGAACTGAGAAGCTTTTTAAAATTTTGATGTAGTTTATCCAAAATAAAACATCAATTTTTAAAATATGGAATAAAAAATTTGATATAGAAATTTTGAAAAGGGCAAACGAGGTAAAAATGGGTAGTAAGAAAAGTGAAATTTACCTAATATGCCTGATCTTCTAAAAACAATATGAATTATCAATATTGGTACAAGAGTAAATGAACTTAACTATACCAGTAACCATAGAATAAATTAGAAAGTTAGTCAAAGTCTTTCTCCTAAGAAACGCGCTGGGTCTGAATATCTTTACAGGAAAATTTTAGAATCCTCTCAAGAAACAGATCTATATAAACAGTCATCTCATAGACCAGGAGTCAGGAAACTACAGCATAGGTTGTCCTGTCACCTGCTTCTGCAAGTAAAGTTGTACTGAAACACATGCCCTGTTATTTGCATATAGGCTATATGCTCATATAATCATTCTGAAGAAATACTTGAAAAATATGTAGCAACACATACATAATGTGTTTCATTGCAATGCTGTTTATAATTGTGAACAATTGAGAATATCCAACAGCATGATTAAATACATTATGAAATATCCATGTTATGAAATATCACACAAGATATCATGGGAGAGAAGATAAATCTATATTTATTGAAAGATCTTTAGACATCCTAGTAAGTGATAAAAACAATATCTAGAATATTGCATACCATGTAATACCATTTATGTTTAAAACTCCCCAAAGCTTTTCTCTCTCCCATTATATCTCCATATAAACACACGCAGACACACACACACATACATATATTTATAAACTGATTATCAACTGATTGTATTTGGGTTCAGTTCAGTTCAGTCGCTCAGTCGTGTCCGNCCCTCATGAACCTCGACGGGTTCCTTCACATGCTTGCAGTGACTCAAGAATATCCCGACATACAGGTCTTCACCCGAGAGGAACACTAAGGGTCCTGCCACAACTGAAGAGGACCCCCGTGTCCCCCTGCTCAGCTCGAGATCAGGCTTCCTTTCCCTGCCTCATCAGGAAAGGGTTACCGAGGGTCCCGTCGCATGTCAAGACTAGGCGCTTGCCACAGGAATGTCCAGAGCAACTCCATGGGTCGAGCCACATGACAGACGATACNAGAGGACCCCCGTGTCACCCTGCTCAGCTCGAGATGAGGCTTCCTTTCCCTGCCTCATCAGGGAAGGGTTACTGAGGGTCCCGTCGCATGTCAAGACTAGGCGCTTGCCACAGGAATGTCCAGAGCAACTCCATGGGTCGAGCCACATGACAGACGATACCCCCAGATGTCTCTGTCCATGTCAGAGGAAACTGGTGGCCCTGTACCGGCTCGATTGTCACCCCGAAGCCTGGCTCCCCCCACGGTGGCACGTGTTTCAATGCTGTGGGAAAGCCTCGAGGGGTTGCCGGAGACCCCTGTGTCACCTCAACGGGAAGACTGATCCTGCCGCTACAGATCAGGAGGAAAGCAGAGTTGCACGTCTCCATTCAAGACAAGACCTGACTCCCCTGGTGAGCCTCCAGAAGAACCCCACCGTCCACGTCTGCAATGGAGAAGAATCCTCAGGTGTCAGACGAGGACTTAGGACCCGGAACCGACTGCCAAGGAATCCCCAGAGTCCCCTGTCAACTCAGGAGGAGCTGCCCTTTCCTGAGGGCCCAGGAGTGGGTCCCAGGAGTCCCCATCATAAGTCGGGAGGAGCCTGCCGCAACTCGAGGGAAACCAGGAGGATCTCCCCTCCAGGCGGGATGAGGCCTTTTTTTCTCTGCAGCACCTCGTGGGAAGTCACCCCATCGCTCATGAACCTCGACGGGTTCCTTCATAGGCTTGCAGTGACTCAAGAATATCGCAAAATACAGGTCTCCACGTGAGAGGAACACCAAGAGTCCCACCACAACTCAAGAGGACCCCCGGGTCCCCCTGTTCAGCTCGAGATCAGGCTTCCTTCTGCAGCCTCATGGTGGAAGGGTTCCCGATTGTCCCATTGCATGTCAAGAGGAGGCGTTTGCCACAGGAATGTCCAGAGGAACTCCGGGGGTTGAGCCTCATGATCCACAATATCGCCAAATGTCTCTGTCCATTCCACAGGAACCTGGTGTCCCGGCACCGCCACGACTGTCACCCCGAAGATTGGCTCCCACCACGGTGGCACGTGTTTCATCCCTGTGGGAAAGCCTTGATGGGAAGCTCCACACCCCAGTGTCACCTCAACGGGAAGCCTAACCCTGTGGCTAGAGCTCGGGAGGAAAGCGGACGTGCACGTCTCCATAGGAGACAAGACCTGACTCCACTGGGGATTCTCCAGAGAAACCCCACGGTCCAAGTAAGCAGTGGAGGGAATCGTCAAGCTCCAGACGGGAATTGTAGAGTAGGTCCCAACTGCCAAGAAATCCCCAGAGGCCCCTGGCAATTCTCGTGGAGGCTGGCCTTTCNTAGGGCAGAAATAAATGCAAAAGAAACAAAAGAGACTATAGCAAAAATAAATAAAGCCAAAAGCTGGTTCTTTGAAGAGATAAATAAAATTGACAAACCATTAGCCAGACTCATCAAGAAACAAAGGGAGAAAAATCAAATCAATAAAATTAGAAATGAAAATGGAGAGATCACAACAGAAAACACAGAAATACAAAGGATCATAAGAGACTAATATCAGCAGTTATATGCCAATAAAATTGACAATGTGGAAGAAATAGACAAATTTTTAGGAAAGTACAACTTTCCAAAACTGAACCAGAAAGAAATAGAAAATCTTAATAGCCCCATCACAAGCACAGAAATTGAACATAATCAGAAATCTTCCAGCAAACAAGAGCCCAGATCCAGATGGCTTCACTGCTGAATTCTACCAAAAATTTAGAGAAGAGCTAACACCTATCCTACTCAAACTCTTCCAGAAAATTGCAGAGGAATGTAAACTTCCAAATTCTTTCTATGAGGCCACCATCACCCTAATATTAAAGCCTGGCAAAGATGCCACAATAAAAGAAAACTACAGGCCAGTATCACTGATGAATATAGATGCAAAATCCTTAACAAAATTCTATCAGTCAGAATCCAGCAACACTAAAAAGGTCATACACCATGACCAAGTGGGCTTTATCCCAGGGATGCAAAGATTCTTCAATATCCTCAAATCAATCAGTGTAATTCACCACATTAACAAATTGAAAAATAAAAGTCATGTGATTATCTCAATAGATGCAGAGAAAGCCTTTTGACAAAATTCAACACCCATTTATAATAAAAACTCTCCAGAAAGCAGGCATAGAAGGAACATACCTCAACATGATAAAAGCTATATATGACAAACCCACAGCAAACATTATCCTCAGTGGTGAAAAATTGAAAGCATTTCCCCTAAAGTCAGGAACAAGACAAGGGTGCCCACTCTCACCACTACTATTCAACATAGTTTTGGAAGTTTTGGCCACAGCAACCAGAGCCGAAGAAGAAATAAAAGGAATCCAAATTGGAAAAGAAGAAGTAAAACTCTCACTGTTTGCAGATGACATGATCTTCTACATAGAAAACCCTAAAGACTCCACCAGAAAATTACTAGAGCTAATCAATGAATACAGTAAAGTTGCAGGATATAAAATCAACACACAGAAATCCCTTGCATTCCTGTACACTAATAATGAGAAAATAGAGAAATTAAGGAAACAATTCCATTCACCATAGCAATTAAAAAAATAAAATACTTAGGAATGTATCTACCTAAAGAAACTAAAGACCTATATATCAGTTCAGTTCAGTCGCTCAGTCGTGTCCGACTCTTTGCCACCCCGTGAATCACAGCAGGCCAGGCCTCCCTGTTCTTCACCATCACTCGGAGTTCATTTNGCAGTCAACCCATCCCTCATGAACCTCGACGGGTTCCTTCAAATGCTTGCAGCGACTCAAGAATATCCCGAAATACAGGTCTCCATGCGAGAGGAACACCGAGAGTCCCACCACAACTCAAGAGGACCCCCGTGTCTCCCTGCTCAGCTCAAGATCAGGCTTCCTTTCCCAGCCTAATTGGGCAAGAGTTCCCGATGGTCTCGTTGCATGTCAAGAGGAGGNGGTCTCCATGCGAGAGGAACACCGAGAGTCCCACCACAACTCAAGAGGACCCCCGTGTCTCCCTGCTCAGCTCAAGATCAGGCTTCCTTTCCCAGCCTAATTGGGCAAGAGTTCCCGATGGTCTCGTTGCATGTCAAGAGGAGGCACTTGCCACAGGAGTGTCCAGAGGAACTCTGGGGGTCGAGCCACATGATCCACGATACCCCCAGACGTCTCGGTCCATTCCAGAGGAACCTGGTGGCCCTGCACCGCCCCGAAGATTGGCTCCCACCACGGTGGCACGTATTTCAACCCAGTGGGAAAGCCTCGAGGGGATGCCCCAGACCCCTGTGTCACCTCGAAGGGAAGCCAGACCCTGCGGCTACAGCTCGGGAGGAAAGTGGATGTGCAGGTCTCCACTGGAGAGGAGACCTGACTCCACTGGGGAGCCTCCAGAGAAACCCCATGGTCCAAGTAAGCAGTGGAGGGAATCCTCAGGCTCCAGATGAGGACTTAGGAGCAGGCCCCAACTGCCAAGAAATCCCCAGAGGCCCCTGCAACTCGCGTTGANGGACGTGCAGGTCTCCACTGGAGAGGAGACCTGACTCCACTGGGGAGCCTCCAGAGAAACCCCATGGTCCAAGTAAGCAGTGGAGGGAATCCTCAGGCTCCAGATGAGGACTTAGGAGCAGGCCCCGACTGCCAAGAAATCCCCAGAGGCCCCTGGCAACTCGCGTTGAGCCTGGCTTTTCCAGAGGGCACAGGGGCGGTTCCATGGGGTCCCTGTCGTAAGTCGAGAGAAACCTGCTGCAACTCGAGAAAAACCAGGAGGATCTCCCCTCCAGGCGAGATGATGCCATTTTCCTCTGCAGCACCTTGCGGGAAGTCAACCCATCCCTCATGAATCCCCACGGATTCCTTCACATGCTTGCAGTGACTCAAGAATAGTCCGACATAGATCTCTCCAATCAAGAAGAACATCGAGGGTCCCCCCACAATTCAAGAGCAACCCCGTGTCCCCCTGCTCTGAACGAAATTAGGCTTCCTTTCCCTGCTTCTTCAGGGGTGGATTCCCAAAAGTCGCATCGCATCTCAAGAGGAGGTGCTCTCCACAGGAGTGTCCAGTGGCACCCCGAGGGTCGTGCCACCTTTTCCACGAGACCCCCAGATGTCTCTGTCCACTCCATCAGAACATGGTGGCCCTGCGCCGCCTCGAATATCAACCAGAGGATTGGCTCCCACCACGTTGGCACGTGTTTCAACCCTCTGGGAAAGCCTCGAGGGGAAGCCCCAGACCCCATTGTCACCTCGATGGGAAGTCTGACACTGCAGCTACAGCTCAGGAGGAAAGCAGAGGTGCACGACTCCACTCAAGATGAGACCTGACTCCCCTGGGGAGCCTCCAGAGGAACAACACGGTCCACGTCTTCAGTGGAGAGGAATGCTCAGGTGTCAGACGAGGACTTAGGAGCCGGAAGCAACTGCCAAGAAATTCTCAGAGGCCCCTGGAACCTCGCGAGCAGCCTGGCCTTTCCGGAGGGCCCAGGATCCGGACCCTATGTTCCCCGTTGTAAGTCGAGAGAGACCTGCCGTAACTCTAAAAAAACCAGGAGGATCTCCCCTCCAGGCGAGATGAGGTGTTTTTCCTCTGCAGCACCTCGCGGGAAGTCACCCCATCCCTCATGAACCTCGACAGGTTCCTTCAAACGCTTGCAGCGACTCAAGAATATCCAGACATACAGGTCCTGAAGCGAGAGGTACAACGAGGGTCCCGCCACAACTCAAGAAGACCCCCGTGTCTCACTGCTCAGCTCGAGATCAGGCTTTCTTTTCTGGCCTCATCGTGGAAGGGTTCCTGACGGTCCCGTCGCATGTCAAGAGCAGGCACTTGCCACAGGAATGTCCAGAGGAACTTCTTGGGATGAGCCACGTGATCCACAATATCCCCAGATGTCTCTGTCCATTCCACAGGAACTTGGTGGCCCTGTACCGCCTCGACTGTCACCCCGAAATTGGCTCCCACCATGGTGGCACGTTTCAACCCTGTGGGAAAGCCTCAAGGGGAAGTTCCAGACCCTTGTGTCACCTCGACGGGAAGCCATCCCTCACGAAACTCGACGGGTTCCTTCACACCCTTGCAGTGACTCCAGAATATACCGACATTCAGGTCTCCACTCGAGAGGAACACGGAGGTTCCCACCACAACTCAAGAGGAGCCCTGTGTCCTCCTGCTCAGTTCAAGACCAGGGTTCCCTTCACTGATTCGTCAGGGAAGGTTTCCTGCCAGTCCTGTGGCATATCAAGAGGAGACGCTCTCCACAGGAGTGTCTAGAGGAACTCCGGAGATCGCGCCACCTATTCCACGAGACCCCCAGATGTCACTGTCCACTCCAACGGAACCTGGCCACCCTGAGCCGACATGACAGTCACGCCGAAGATTGGTTCCCACCATGGTGGCATGTGTTTCAACCTTGTGGGAAAGCCTCAATGGGAAGCACATAGACCCCTGTGTCTCCTCAATGGGAAACATGACCCTGCAGCTACAGCTCGGGAGGAAAGTGGAGGTGCACGTCTCCACTCAAGACGAGACCTGACTCCCCTGGGNCACCTTTTCCACGAGACCCCCAGATGTCTCTGTCCACTCCATCAGAACATGGTGGCCCTGCGCCGCCTCAAATGTCAACTCGAGGATTGGATCCCACCACGTTGGCACGTGTTTCAACCCTCTGGGAAAGCCTCGAGGGGAAGCTCCAGACCCCATTGTCACCTCGACGGGAAGTCTGACACTGCAGCTACAGCTGAGGAAGAAAGCGGAGGTGCACGACTCCACTCAAGATGAGACCTGACTCCCCTGGGGAGCCTCCAGAGGAACAACACGGTCCACATCTTCAGTGGAGAGGAATGCTCAGGTGTCAGACGAGGACTTAGGAGCGGGAAGCAACTGCCAAGGAATTCCCAAAGGCCCCTGGAACCTAGCGAGCAGCCTGGCCTTTCCGGAGGGCCCAGGATCCGAACCCTATGTTCCCCGTTGTAAGTCGAGAGAGACCTGCCGTAACTCTAGAAAAACCAGGAGGATCTCCCCTCCAGGCGAGATGAGGCGTTTTTCCTCTGCAGCACCTCGTGGGAAGTCACCCCATCCCTCATGAACCTCGATGGGTTCCTTCACACGCTTGCAGTGACTCAAGAATATCCCGACACACAGGTCCCGAAGCGAGAGGTACAACGAGGGTCCCGTCACAACTCAAGAAGACCCCCGTGTCTCACTGCTCAGCTCGAGATCAGGCTTTCTTTTCTGGCCTCATCGTGGAAAGGTTCCTGACGGTCCCGTCGCATGTCAAGAGCAGGCACTTGCCACAGGAATTTCCAGAGGAACTTCTTGGGATGAGTCACGTGATCCACGATATCCCCAGATGTCTCTGTCCATTCCACAGGAACTTGGTGGCCCTGTACCGCCTCGACTGTCACCCTGAAATTGGCTCCCACCACGGTGGCACATGTTTCAACCCTGTGGGAAAGCCTCAAGGGGAAGTTCCAGACCCCTGTGTCACCTCGATGGGAAGCCATCCCTCACGAAACTCGACAGGTTCCTTCACACCCTTGCAGTGACTCCAGAATATACTGACATTCAGGTCTCCACTCGAGAGGAACACGGAGGTTCCCACCACAACTCAAGAGGAGCCCCGTGTCCCCCTGCTCAGTTCGAGACCAGGGTTCCCTTCACTGATTCTTCAGGGAAGGTTTCCCGCCAGTCCTGTGGCATATCAAGAGGAGGCGCTCTCCACAGTAGTGTCCAGAGGAACTCCGGAGATCGTGCCACCTGTTCCACGAGACCCCCAGATGTCACTGTCCACTCCAATGGAACCTGGCCACCCTGAGCCGACATGACAGTCACGCCGAAGATTGGTTCCCACCATGGTGGCACGTGTTTCAACCTTGTGGGAAAGCCTCAGTGGGAAGCACATAGACCCCTGTGTCTCCTCAACGGGAAGCATGACCCTGCAGCTACAGCTCGGGAGGAAAGTGGAGGTGCACATCTCCACTCAAGATGAGACCTGACTCCCCTGAGGAGCCTCCAGAGCAACCCCACGGTCCTCGTCTGCAAAGGACAGGAATCCTCAGGTGCCAGACGAGGACTAAGGAGCCAGAACCGTCTGCCAAGGAATCACCAGAGGACCCTGGCAACTCGCTTGGTGCCTGGCCTTTCCAGAGGCCTCAGGGGCGGGTCCCTGGGGTCCACGTCGTAACTCGAGAGGAACCTGCCACAGCTCGAGAAAAACCAGGAGGTTCTTGCTTCCAAGCGAGATGAGGCCCTTGTCCTCTGCGGCACTTCTCAGGAAGTCACCCCATCCCTCACGAACCTTGACGGGTTCCTTCACACCCTTTCAGTGACTCAAAAATTGTCCGACATAGACGTCTCCAATCACGAGGAACATCGAGAGTCCCCTCACAATTCAAGAGGAACACCGTGTTCCCCTGCTCCACACGAAATCAGGCTTCCTTTCCCTGCTTCTTCAGGGATAGATTCCCGACCATCCCATCGCATCTCAACAGGAGGTGCTCTCCACATGAATGTCCAGAGGAACTCCAGGGTCAAGCCACGTTATCCATGATACCCCCAGATGTCTCTGTCCATTCCAGAGGAACCTGTTGGCCTTGCACCGCCTTGAGTGTCACCCCGAAGTTTGGCTCCCACCACGGTGGCACGTGTTTCAACCCTGTGGGAAAGCATCGAGGGGAAGCACCAGACTCCTGTGTCATCTCGACGGGAAGCCTGACCCTGCGGTTAAAGTTCAGGAGGAAAGCTGACGTGCATGTCTCCACTGCAGACAAGACCTGACTTCATTGGGGAGCCTCCAAAGAAACCCCACGTTCCAAGTAAGCAGTGTAGGGAATCCTCAGGCTCCAGACGAGGACTTAGGAGCAGGCCCCGACTGCCAAGAAATCCGCAGAAGACCCTGGCAACTCACGTGGAGCCTGGCTTTTCAGGAGGGCACAGGGGCTGGTCCCTGGTGTCCCTGTCGTAAGTCGACAGAAAACTGCCACAACTCGAGACAAACCAGGAGGATCTCCCCTCCAGCCGAGATGAGGCCTTTGTCCCCTATGGCACCTCACGGGAAGTCACCCCATCCCGTATGAACCTCGACGGGTTCCTTCACACCCTTGCAGTGACTCAAGAATAACCCGACATACACGTCTCCAATCAAGAGGAACATCGAGGGTCCCCCTNAAGCAGTGTAGGGAATCCTTAGGCTCCAGACGAGGACTTAGGAGCAGGCCCCGAAGGCCAAGAAATCCGCAGAAGACCCTGGCAACTGACGTGGAGCCTGGCTTTTCAGGAGGGCACAGGGGCTGATCCCTGGTGTCCCTGTCGTAAGTTGACAGAAAACTGCCACAACTCGAGACAAACCAGGAGGATCTCCCCTCCAGGCGAGATGAGGCCCTTGTCCCCTATGGCACCTCGTGGGAAGTCACCCCATCCCGTATGAACCTCGATGGGTTCCTTCACACCCTTGTAGTGACTCAAGAATAACCCGACATACACGTCTCCAATCAAGAGGAACTTCGAGGGTCCCCCAAAAACTCAAGAGGAACTCCGTGTCCCCCTGCTCCGCACGANTCCCGTATGAACCTCGATGGGTTCCTTCACACCCTTGTAGTGACTCAAGAATAACCCGACATACACGTCTCCAATCAAGAGGAACTTCGAGGGTCCCCCAAAAACTCAAGAGGAACTCCGTGTCCCCCTGCTCCGCACGAAATCAGGCTTCCTTTCCCTGCTTCTTCAGGGATGGATTCCCGACCGTCCCATCGCATCTCAAGAGGAGTTGCTCTCCACAGGAGTGTCCAGAGGAACTCCGGGGGTCACACCACCTGTTCCACAAGACCCCCAGATGTCTCTGTCCACTCCATCGGAACCTGGTGGCCCTGCGCCGCCTTGACTGTCAACCGGAGGATTGGCTTCCACCACGATGGCTACTGTTTCAACCTGTGGGGGAGACTCGAGGGGAAGCCCATAGACCCCAGTGTGACCTCGAATGGGAAGCCTGACCCTGCAGCTACAGCTCTGGAGGAAAGCGGATGTGCACATCTCCACTCAAGACGAGATCTGACTCTCCTGGGGAACCTCAAGAGGAAGCCCACGGTCCACGTCTGCAGTGGAGAGGAATCCTCACGTGGACTTAGGAGCTGAAACCGACTGCCAATGAATCCCCAGAGGCCCCTGGCAACTCACGTGGAGCCTGGCCTTTCCTGAGTGCCCAGGTACAGGTTCCTGGGGTCCCCATCGTAAGTCAAGAGGAACCTGCCATACTTAGAAAAAACCCACGAGGATCTCCCCTCCAGGCAAGATGAGGCCTTTGTCCACTGTAGCACCTCTTGGGAAGTCACCCCATCGCTCATGAACCTCGACAGGTTCCTTCACAAACTTGCACCGACTCAAGAATATCCTGACTTACAGGTCTCCACGTGAGAGGAAAACCGAGGGTCCNCTTTACACATTTTTTAAAGTCAGTTATTTGCCTTTTGTTGTTTTGAAGCTGAGTTGTAATAGTTGCTATATATTCTGGATATTGACTCCTTATTCAGATGCAAAGTTTGCAGATACTTCCTCTCATTCCATCAGTAGCCTTTCCGTTGATTGTTGAGGAGACCATCTTTTCTTCATTTGATCATTTTAGAACCCTGGCAAAGATCTTTCGGCCTCACATGTGTGAATTTATTTAAGATTCCCGCCTTATGATTCATTAGTCTCTCTGCCTATTTTCCTGCAGGTGGAACACAGTTTTGCCTGCTGTGGCATTCTTACCTGTTTTGAATTCAGGAAGCCCGAAGCCCCATTGTCATTCTTTGCTCTCAAGATTGTTTTTGCTCTTTGGGTTTCTCTTCGATTGCATAAATTTCAGTATTTGGGGATTTTTTCTTTCCATTTCTATAAAAATGATATGAGACTTTGTGAGTCGTTTCAATATGTACATCACTTTTAAGAGTATAGGAAGGTCAACAACACTAAATATTCCAGCCTATGAATATGGTATTGTATTCTGATTACTTGTCTCCTCTTTCTTTCAGNCACAGTTCAAAAGCATCAATTCTTTGATGCTCAGCCTTCTTTATAGTCCAACCCTCACATCCATACATGACTACTGGAAACACCAAAGCTTTGACTAGACAGAGCTTTATTGGTAAAGTACTGTCTCTGCTTTTTAATATGCTGTCTAGGTTGGTCATAGCTTTTCTTTCAAGGAGCAAGCGTCTTTTAATTTCATGGTTGCAGTCACTATCTGCAGTGATTTTGGAGCCCAAGAAAATAGTTTGTCACTGTTTCCTTTGTTTCCCATCTATTTGACATGAAGTGATGGGACCAGATGCTATGATCTTAGTTTTCTGAATGTGGAGTTTTAAGCCAACATTTTCACTCTCCTCTTTCACTTCCATCAAGAGGCTCTTCAGTTCTTCACTTTGTGTTATATAGGGGTGGTGTCATCTGCATATCTGAGGTTACTGATATTTCTCCCAGCAATCTAGATACCAGCTTATGCTTCATCCAGCCCAGCATTACTCATGATGTACTCTGCATATGAATTAAATAAGCAGGGTGACAGTACACAGCACTGATGTACTCCTTTCCTGATTTGGAACCAGTCTGTTGTCCATGTCCATTTCTAACTGTTGCTTCCTGATTTGCATACAGATTTCTCAAGAGGTAGGTCAGGTGGTCTGGTATTCCCATCTTTTGAGGAGTTTTCCAGTTTCTTGTGGTCCACACAGTCAAATGCTTTGGCATAATCAATAAAGCAGACGTAGATGTTTTTCTGGAACTTTCTTGCTTTTTCTATGATCCAATGGATGTTGGCAATTTTATCTCTGGTTCCTCTGTCTTTTCCAGCTTGAACATCTGGAAGTGATTGGTTCACATACTATTGAAGCCTGGCTTGGAGAATTTTGAGCATTACTTTGCTAGCGTGTCGGATGAGTGCAATTGTGCAGTAGTTTGAACACTCTTTGGCATTGCCTTTCTTTGGGATTTGAATGAAAACTGACCTTTTCAGTCCTGTGGCCACTGCTGAGTTTTCCAAATTTACTGGCATATTGAGTGCAGCACTTTCACAGCATCATCTTCTAGGATTTGAAGTAGCTCAACTGGAATTCCATCACCTCAATTGGCTTTGTCCATAGTAATGCTTCCTAAGGCCCACTTGGCTTTGCAATCCAGGATGTCTGACTCTAAGTGAGTGATCACACCTTTGTGATTATCTGGGTCATGATCTTTTTTGTACAGTTCTTCTGTGTCTGCTTGCCACCTCTTCTTAATATCTTCTGCTTCTGTTAGGTCCATACCATGTCTGTCCTTTATTGTGCCCATCTTTGCATGAAATGTTCCCTTGGAATCTCTAATTTTCTTGAAGAGACCTCTAGTCTTTCCCATTCTATTGTTTTCCTCTATTTCTTTGCATTGATCTCTGTGGAAGGCTTTCTCATCTCTCCTTGCTATTCTTTGGAACTCGGCATTCAAATGGGTATATCTTTCCTTTTCTCCTTTGCCTTTCATGTCTCTTCTATTCACAGCTATTTGTAAGGCCTCTTCAGACAACCATTTTGACAACCTTTTGACATTAGGGTGTGGCTGAGGCAAGCACGTGCTCCAGGAACCCACCAAAGCCTATCCTGCTTAGTTGAGGCTCTAACATCCATCCTTGGCTTAGAGAAGGTCATTGATTATTTTCCAAATACCTTCCACCTTCATCATAGAGTATTATGATCATTAAAGAGGTACTGTCATATATCTTTTTTTTTAAGTTTTCTCCTTTTTGATTTCATAACAGTCACTGTGTCCAAGTCCCTCTTGACAGCCCAAAGGTGATGTTTCTTTCTTTACCCATAGAATTTGTCCTTGCCCTTCTGACAAATGGACTCGAACTGCTATTTCTTCTATCAGCTGGTGCCTGGGTTTATGTCAAGGTCTTTAGGAAGGCAGACAGGTTCAATTGCACAAATCATTGTTGACTGCTGCCAATGTACTGCCCCTCTCTCCTACACTTCTTTTCCTACCCCTGACTCCCACTGCTTTCTATTTACAATTGGAGCTGTCATTTTTCTTTCAGAACCCCAGGTTTGGGGTTAAAAAATATGTCTAAAAGTACATGTCAGCAAACTTTTTGGTGAACATCCAAAGTCGAATGGCATTTGGTCTATACAGTAACCAGCTCTCCATTTTATGTAGATTACCCACAGCACATAATTTAAAAGTCCTTAATTATTGTACATGAAGGGAAACATGTGCTGTTCACAGAGTTACAAGTAATGTACAATAGTGGAGTGTGGTGTGGTTGTTGGCAAGAAGCTACCGGAAAAAAGACTGGAAGGTAAGGTAGATTTAGGTCAGATTTTTAAGAGTTGAGATTTTTGGCTTTCAAAACATGTTAGTATCCTTTGAACTCAAGATGTTGGATCAAAGTAATGATTCTATCGGCATTCTTAGAAATTTTGCTTAGTTTAGCAAGAGGTGAAAGAGAAAGCTATTAAAGCTGAAAAAGTGATCCTAAGCTCTAGGGACCATGTTACTCAGAGGTTAGAGCATCCAGTGTGGCTTGGAGGTACAGCTCTGCATCAGTCAGAGATGTATGTGCTGTATTTTTGGGGAAGGGAGAGAAGAGTTGGTCTTGGAAGGATTGTGAAGGAAGGACAGTAGAGCTGGGTACTTTTGCACCTATCTCCAGTCAGAAACTTATAGTTTGATTTCATTATTATCTTGAAATATTGTCATGCCCCAGAATATGCAGAAGTCTATATTTAAAAGTGAGCATGAAAACTTCAATCCACTTCAGATATAAAGGGCAAATTTGTTTCATTTATATGATTCCACTTCACAAGCAGCCGTGATCAGATGAAGCCATAATCAAATGACTGGGCTTGCCAGAACAACCAACAATAAAGCCATTTAGGAATGCAGTGGGCTTTGGGGTTAGGGGATAAGAGCTGTTGTTCACAGTACACCCAGATCCAAGCATACATAGCTAACCCTCTGGTCCAAAGCTATAAGCACTATCCCTATTTCCAACACATCATCTTCCAAATGGGCATCATGTTATAACAGGAGGCATGGCTGATTAATGTGGCAGCACACATGGAAACACAGCATTTGCTAGAGGTTCCTCTCTCCTGATGTTTGGATGAGTTAAACATTTTGGATGTGTCTCCTGTCTCTTCTAGATGATGAAATGGGTGTCACCATGAGCCTTCATTTGTTTTGCTTCATCTCTTTGTTACTTTGCTGTGAGACGCACAGGTCTTTTCTAGGCTGCTCTGCCTCATTCATTATCAGGGTATAGGAGGTACTACTTCTTTAAGGAAGTACAGTACAAATTCCTCCAAACATGAGCATGTCTAAGGAAGAAAAGTCCCTAGAAGGAGGTATCAAGGTCCACTTGGGCTGGTGTCTTATTGTTACAGAGATGCTCCTAACTAGAGCCTTCTGCTCCTCAGCCCTTGGAGAAATACACACTTTCATGATGGTCTTAAAATGCAATCTCCCAGTCCTTCTGAACTTGTTCTAAGTGTGGCTGAATCAAAAATCTTCATTTATCCATATCTACTATTTTTTATCATTGCTTCTTTTGGAATTATGATCCTGGAGGTAAAAGTCCTACAAAATATGTAGAGTTAGTGTTTAATCTAGAGAAACGTGTTTTAAAGGTCACATGGTAACTGAGTTTCTCTATTAAAAACAATGTAGACTAGACCCTATTTTGTTCATTGGGAATTCGAAGCTCTGGAGAGGAAATTCACATACAACCCTGCTGCTACCAGTATCTTGTTTCTTATACTGGATCCCCACTAGAGTATACATGCATAGAATGGTTTAAAATTATTTTTATCAATATACTAGTACAATTTTTTTAAATCAGGCTTATAACAACACAGACAACAAAAACAATCAGGCCAGCACTGCTCCCTCTTCAGTTTGCTCCTCTGGAACAGTTACTTTTCAACTGTTTTAGTTATTGCCTTTGGCATTGACTTTCATATTTTATATTTTTTACTGACTGCTATTACTTGATTCATTATTTTCAATGTTGTTTGTGGACTTCTTGTAATGGTAGATGACAATCCAGCTGTTTCGAAGTCATGCTTGGCTAGTTTATGCTACCAACAAACCATTCCTAATTACTAGCGGATTTGTACAACAAAAGTTTATTTCTTGCTTCTGCTACATGTTCACCCTATGTAGTTAGGGAATCTCTGGCTTATGTTGCTCCACAAGGCTGATGGAGGTGCCATCACAACATCTGATTCCATGATCTCTGCAATAGGGGCGAGTAACTGCGGAGAAGGCAATGGCAACCCACTCCAGTACTCTTGCCTGGAAAATCCCATGGGCGGAGGAGCCTGGTGGGCTGCAGTCCATGGGGTTGCTAAGAGTCGAACACGATTGAGAGACTTCACTTTCACTTTTCACTTTCATGCATTGGAGAAGGAAACGGCAACCCACTCCAGTGTTCTTGCCTGGAGAATCCCAGGGATCGGGGAGCCTGGTGGGCTGCCATCTCTGGGGTCGCACAGAGTCGGACATGACTGAAGCGACTTAGCAGCAGCAGCAGCAGCAACAGGGTGACTATACACTGATTCTCGAAGCTTCTGCCCAGTCATGTCACAAGTTAGTTTCCCTCTTGTTTTATTGCCTGAAGGAAATCATAGGGCCACGGTGAATTTTAAAGAAGGCCACAAAGTACAATCTTAACACATGCCTGGAAGGAGGTGCCCTGGAATATTTGTAACTGGCCCTCATGTCTGCCCCAGAATCCCTCAATTTTCCCATCCCTATTACTCTAATAAAAATAAATCATATTTTTTTCAAAATTAGTATTCAATATTTATATTATTATAGCTTTGTAAATATTGTTCACTGGCAAGCCAATGCAATCAAATGTACGTGTCCTTTTTAAAATTGTGTTTTCCCCAGGGTTAATAATTGCCTAATTTTTATTTGTCAAGTTTTCCTTTAGTCTGCCTCCAGATATTTTGGGATGGGGGATATGCGGACGGGTTCCTGCCATTCCATATTATAGACTTGCACTTAATCCCTCCATTCTCTGTCACGTGCCTCACCCCACCCTCTACTATACCCAATGTCTCTAGTGCCCTGAGTGTGTCTCATGCTGTGTCTTTAGAGACCATGTCTTTTGTTTCCTGGGTGCAAAAGGGGCGAATGGAACAGTGGCCTGGTTAGCAGCATGGAATGAAGGAAATATGGGAATCTGCTCTTTCATGTTCATACCTTCAATCCCTGTTTTCCTGTATCTTACCCCTAATTCTAGGGTACCTGGTGTTTTTAAGTCCTAAGCCTTCTTAAAACTCTCTCAGGATAATTGCCTCACTTTTTCATTTCCTTCACTCTTCTAAACTGATGCACATTCCTCCACTGACTTCCCATCTTCAGAAAATGTGTTGACACTTCTCATCCACTAAGGTCTCCTTTCTCATTTCTTAGTTTGTTTGGACTGTTACACCTCTGTCTTTTTTCTCTCTCTTATTGTTTTAACTCATTTACTATTGTTTTAATAGGGCTTCAGGGGAGAGAGAGAGAAAGAATCACACGTGGCCAATCTGCCGAGTTTAACAAGAGGTCAAGCTGTGCTAAAATGTGGTTTTCTTCAACTCGTGTTGAGCCAAACATGGCCTTAAAATGAGATTTTCTTTAACTCATGCTGAGCTAGACATAACCTTAAAACATACCTGAGATCTTCTAAATAAAAATAGCATTATACTTGGATAGGTGACATACTTTCAGTACCAAATTTCAAGGACAGTCTTGAATTTGGATGGAAATTGAATCATAGTTAGCATTTTCTGAGTTTAAACATGGTAAATAAGTAAATGAATGAGTCAATGAACAAAAAGGGGATATGCTATAATGTATAGTCTCAATTTAACACTTGAGATCCTCTTTTTACCCTTACCTCCCCTACTCTGGGCCCCTGGTTATGGACTTCTATGGACTGTTATCACCCAGGTTCCCTTGTCCTCTAGCTTCCAGGGGGTTTGGCCAATGAGGGGTATCCATTGTGGGCGGTGGTGGGGGAAGGAGGAGGATCAGAGAGTCAGGAGGAGAGAGAGAGGGAGCTCTGGGTATTTATTTCTCCAGCTTCTTCTCTGTCAGGTCACATCTGGCAACGATGATGTTCCTCTATTGTGCGCCACACCTGTTGGGTTGTCCTGTTCTGACAGCCTAGGTTTTGACCAGATTCTGTTCCATTTCTCACTTTAAGACTAGGATGGTAGCAGCTTCTCCCTGCTGCTGGTTCAGGTCTGCTGCACAGCCCTTGGTCCCCTTCACCTTGTGCAGACCTTAAGCTGTACTTTTCAAATTTGTCCTCTGATTTCTGCCTGGAGCCTGGCTGACACGGATGCTAGAGTAAAGCTATCTCATTGTCGTCCAGGTGCTGTTGGACAAAGTACTTCGCTTGAGGGGTCACCATTTCTGTATCTGAAAATGTGCTCAGGTGGTGAAGGTGATCTAGTCTCCTGCCCAAGAGCCCCTTCCAGTGCTGATATCTGCACTTCTACCTGATGCTCTGGTGGCTGGTCCATAGTCAGCTCCAGCTCTGGTTCTCTCTTCTGACTGTGGCCCACTGTGGGTAATTCTGAGTAATGGATGTTTGTGAAACAGTTTCTTTCTTCCTTTGTGAGACAGTTTGCTGGAGTAAAAAACAGTACAGACTTTGGAGTCAAACCAGGGTCCAAATTCGGGCTCTGTTACTTTCTTATTGGATGACCTTGTGTGACTTCCCTGGTGGCTCCCTGATAGTAAAGAATCTGCCTGCAATGCAGGAGACCCGGTTTGATCCCTGGGTCAGAAGATCCCCTGGAGGAGGATATGTCAATCCACTCCAGTATTCTTGCCTGGGAAATCCCATGGACAGAGGAGCCTGGACCATGGACAGCCCATGGAGTCGTAAAAAGTTGGACACGACTGAGCAACTAACACTTTCATTTTCGCTTGAGTGCATTTACTAAACCTCTCTGAGTCTCAAGTTCTTCATCCTAAGATGAGGGTATATTATGAATACTGTTAGTTACCTGTCCAATAGCCATCCTCTTCTTCTGTTATAAAAATGCTGATTTCTATAAGGTATGGAGAGGAAATTTTAGCTGGGTGTTTTGATACTTGTAGCTTGTGGTGGTCACTACTGTTTACTAACATCTGTTTGTCCCCTTCTGGGAATGCAAAAGACTAACTTCCAAGCCCTCTTGTGGTGAGGCAGGCCTCTGTGATTAGGTCTGGTCAAGGAGCTATGAGGGCAAATGACCCGTGTCACTTCTGGGCTGAAGTAGAGAGGAACATGTGTGCCGTCTCCATGTGCTCTCTACACCTGGTGTGGCAGAAGGCAGCACTCCTCATGGTAAATCTTTTATGAGTCAAGGTCCCCAGGAGACATTGCAGAGCACAGAGCCTCATCAAAGTGCAGTGAACATGTAGCATTACTGGGAAGTGAACTGTTGTCACATGAAGCCAATGGAGATTTGAAGTTCATTTGTCATTTAATCGACAGCTAAAAGCCTTCCTATGGGTGTAGGACATCATCTTCTGTGAAAGGCTGTATGGATTAGACTTTCTGGATTTTGTTTCTAGCTCTGTTATTTATTAGAGATTCCCTGGTGGCTCAGACGGGAAAGAATTTGCCCATGATGCGAGAGACCCAGGTTCAATCCCTGGGTCAGGAAGATCCACAGGAGAAGGGAATGACAACCCACTCCAGTATTCTTGCCTGGAGAACTCCTTAGAGAGAGGAGCCTGGCAGGCTACAGTCCATGGGGTCACAAACAGTTGGGGACAACTGAGTGACTAACACTTTTACTTTCTGTTATATATTAACTTTTATGATTTTGGGCAAGTTACTTAAACTTTCTGTGCCTTGGTTTCCTCATCTGTAGCCCAGGGTTAGTAATATCTCTTCCTTTGTGGAGTTACTGTGAGTATTGAAGAAATTAATATACATGGAGCACTTAGAATAGGGCCTGGCAGGCAGTATGTGCTATGCAGTATTTGCTGTCACAGAGTATATATTTCAGAGTCTCCAGCACAGCATGTGACTCTCATCACCAACTGTAGCTGGTACCTTTATTGCTATTGCAAGGACTAGAATGACCCATGTAAAGTCTTGGCATTTTAATATGCAGTCATTTTAATATGCAGCCCCTCTTACTTGGTGATTGTGCTTTTGTGCTTACATTTGAATATATACTCCTTATCTGTTAGTTCTTTTGAAGTGAGAAGAACTGCTCTCTAAGACTTCTACAACAAAGGAGTGTCCAGAGGAACTCATGTGGTCGCTCCATCTGTTCCACGAGACCCCCAGATGTCTCTGTCCACTCCATTGTAACGTGGTGGCCCTGAGCCGCCTCGACACTCACCCCAAAGATTGGCTCCCACCACTGTGGCGCGTGTTTCAACCCTGTGGGAAAGCCTCGAGAGGAAGCCCCAGACTCCTGTGTCACCTCGAAGGGATGACTGACCCTGCAGCTAGAGCTCGGGAGGAAAACAGAGGTGCACGTCTCCACTCAAGACGAGACCTGACTCCCCTGGGGAGCCTCCAGAGGAACCACACGGTCCACATCTGCAGTGGAGAAGAACCCTCAGGTGTCAGACGAGGACTTAAGAGCCGGAACCGACTGCCACTGAATCCCCCGAGGCCCTTGGCAACTCGGGTGGAGACTGGACTTTCCAGAGGACCCAGGAGCGGATCCCTTGTGTCCCCGTCGTAAGTCCAGAGGAACCTGCCATAACTCGAGCAAAACCAGGAGGATCTCCCTTCCAGGCGAGATGAGGTCTTTTTCCTCTACAGCACCTCGCAGGAATTCANGTGGAGACTGGACTTTCCAGAGGACCCAGGAGCGGATCCCTTGTGTCCCCGTCATAAGTCCAGAGGAACCTGCCATAACTCGAGCAAAACCAGGAGGATCTCCCTTCCAGGCGAGATGAGGTCTTTTTCCTCTACAGCACCTCGCAGGAATTCACCCCATCCCTCATGTACCTCGACGGGATCCCTCACACTCTTGCAGTGACTCAAGAATATCCCGACATACAGGTCTCCACGCGAGAGGAACACTGAGGGTCCTGCCACAACTCAAGAGGACCCGCGTGTCCCCCTGTACAGCTCAAGATCAGGCCACCTTTCCCGTCCTAGTCGGGGAAGGGTTCCCGACAGTCCCGTCACATGTCAAGAGGAGGTGCTTGCCACAGGAATGTCCAGAGTAACTCCGGGGGTTGAGCCACTTGTTCCACGATACCCCAGATGTCTCTGTCCATTCCAGAGGACCCTGGTGAACCTGCACCGCCTCAACTGTCACCTCATAGATTGGCTCCCACCACTGTGGCATGCGTTTTAACCCTGTGGGAAAGCCTCTAGGGGAATCCCCAGACCCCTGTGTCACCTCTAGGGGAAGCCTGACCCTGTGGCTACAGCTCGGGAGGAAAGGGGATGTGCACATCTCCACTAGAGAAGAGACCACTCTCCATTGGTGAGCCTCCAGAGAAAACCCACGGTCCAAGTAAGCAGTGGAGGGAATCCTCAAACTCCAGACCAGGACTTAGGAGCAGGCCCCGACTGCCAAGAAATCCCCAGAGGCCCATGGCAACTCGCGTGGAGCCTGGCCTTTTCAGAGGGCACAGGGGCGTGTCCTGGGGTCCCCATCCCAAGTCGAGAGAAACTTGCCACGACTCGCGAAAAACGAGAAGGATCTCCCCTCCAGGCAGAAAGAGGCCCTTGACCTCTGTAGAACCTCACAGGAAGTCAACCCATCCCTCATGAACCTCGACGGGTTCCTTCACACCCTTGCCGTGACTCCAGTATATCCCGACATTCATGTCTCCACTCGAGAGGAACACCGAGGTTCCCACCACAACACAAGTGGAGCCCCGTGTCTCCCTGCTCCGTTCGAGACCAGGGTTCCTTTCACTGATTCATCAGGGAAAGATTCCGGCCAGTCCTGTGGAATACCAAGAGGAGGCGCTCTCCACAGGTGTGTCCAGAGGAACACAGGAGATCGCGCCACCTGTTCCACGAGACCCCCAGATGTATCTTCCACTCCATCGGAACATGGTGGCCCTGAGCCGCCTCGACAGTCACACCAAAGATTGGCTCCCACCTCGGTGGCACGTGTTTCAGCCCTGTGAGAAAGCCTCGAGAGGAAGCACATAGACCCCTGTGTCACCTCGATGGGAAGTCTGACCCTGCAGCTACAGCTCAGGAGGAAAGTAGAGGTGCACGTCTCCACTCAAGAAGAGACCTGACTCCCCTGGGGAGCCTCCAGAGGAACCCCACGTTCCACGTCTGAAGTTGAGAGGAATCATCAGGTGCCAGATGAGGACTTAGTAGCTGGAACTGTCTGCCAAGGAATCCCTAGAGTCCCCTGGCAAGTCGCTTGGAGCCTGGCCTTTCTGGAGGCCTCAGGGGCTGGTCCCTGGTGTCCACGTCTTAAGTGGAGAGGAACCTCCCCCAACTCGAGAAAAACCGGGAGGATCTCCCCTCCAAGCAAGATGAGGCACTTGTCCTCTGCAGCACCTCACGGGAAGTCACCCCATCCAAAATGAACCTCGACGGGTTCATTCACACCCTTGCAGTGACTCAAGAATAGCCCGACACACACGTGTACACTCAAGAGGAACATCGAAGGTCCTCCCCCAACTCAAGAGGAACCCCGTGTCCCCCTGCTCCACACGAAATCAGGCTTCCTTTCCCTGCTTCTTCAGGGATGGATTCCCGGCCATCCCATCGCATCTCAAGAGGAGTTTCTCTCCACTGGGTTGTCCAGAGGAACTCCGGGAGTCGGGCCACCTGTTCCACGAGACCCCCAGATGTCTCTGGCCACTCCATTGGAACCTGGTGGCCCTGAGCTGCGTAAACTGTCACCCCGAGGATTGGCTCCCACCACGTTGGCACGTGTTTCAACCGTGTGGAAAAGCCTTGAGGGGAAGTCCGAGATCCCTGTGTCACCTCAACGAGAAGCCTGAGCCTGCAGCTACAGATCGGGAGGAAAGCGGAGGTGCACGTCTCCACTCAAGACGAGACCTGAAACCCTTGGGAGCCTCCAGAGGAACCCCACGTTCCACGTCTGCAGTTGAGAGGAATCCTCTGGTGTCGAGGACTTAGGAGCAGAGCTGACAGTCAAGGAATCCCCAGAGGCCCCTGGCAACTCGCGTGGAGCCTGGCCTTTCCGGAGGGCACAGGTGTGGTTTCCTGGGGTCCCCATCGCAAGTCGAGAGGAACATGCCATAACTGGATTAAAACCAGGAGGATCTCACCTACAAGCGAGATGAGGCTTTTTTCCTCTGCAGCACCTCGCCGGAAGTCACCCCATCCCTCATGAACCTTGTCGGGTTCCTTAACATGGTTGCAGTGACTCCAGAATATCCCAACATCCAAGTCTTCACGTGAGAGGAACACCGAGGGTCCTGCCACAACTCAAGAGGACACCCGTGTCCCCCTGCTCAGCTCGAGATCAAGCTTCCTTTCCTGGCCTCGTTGGGGAAGGCTTCCCGACTGGCCTGTCCCATGTCAAGAGGAGGCAGTTGCCACAGGCATGTCCAGAGGAACTCCGGGGGTCGAGCCATGTGATCCACCATGCCCGCAGAAGTCTCTGTCCATTCCAGAGGAACCTGGTGGCCCTGCAGCGCCTCGACTGTCACCCTGAAGATTGGCTCCCACCACGGTGACATGTGTTTCAACGCTGTGGGAAAGCCTCGAGGGGAAGCCCCAGACCCCTGTGTCACCTCGATGGGAGGGCTGACCCTGTGGCTACAGCTCAGGAGGAAAACTGACGTGCACGACTCCACTGGAGATGAGACTTGACTCCATTGAGCAGCCTCCAGTGAAACCCCACGGTCCACGTAAGCAGTGGAGGGAATCCTCAGGCTCCAGACGAGGTCTTAGGAGCAGGCCCCGACTGCCAAGAAATCCCCAGAGGCTCCTGGCAACTCGCGTGGAGACTGGCCTTTCCAGAGGGCACTGGGGTGGGTCACTGCGGTCCCCATCGTAAGTCGAGAGAAACCTGCTGCTACTCGAGAAAAACCAGGAGGATCTCCCCTCCAGGCGAAATGAGGCCCTTGTCCTCTGCAGAACCTCACGGGAAGTCACCCCATCCCTAATGAACCTCGATGGGTTCCTTCACACATTTGCAGTGACTCAAGAATAGTCCGGCATACATGTCTCCACTCAAGAGGAACATTGAGGGTCCCTCCACAACTCAAGAGGAACCCCGTGTCCCCCTGCTCTGCACAAAATCAGGCTTCCTTTCCCTGCTTCTTCAGGGATGGATTTCCGACCGTCTCGTCGCATATCAAGAGGAGGTGCTCTCCATAGGAGTGTCCAGAGGAACTCCGGGGGTCTCACCGCCTGTTCCACAAGACCCCCAGATGTCTCTGTCTGCTCCATTGGAAACTGCAGGCTCTGCACCGCTTCGCCTGTCACCCGGAGGATTGGCTCCCAGCACGTTGATACGTGTTTCAAGCCTGTGGGAATTCCTCAAGGGGAAGCCCCAGACCCCTGTGTCACCTCGACGGAAAGCCTGACCTTGCAGCTACAGCACCGGAGGAAAGTGGAGGTGCACGTAACCACTCAAGACGAGACCTGACTTCCATGGAGAGCCTCCAGGGGAAACCCATGGCCCGCGTCTATAGTGGAGAAGAATCCTCAGGTGTCAGACGAGGAGTTAGGAGCCGGAACCAACAGCCAAGGAATCCCCAGAGACTCCTGGCAACTGACGTGCGTCCTGCCCTTTCTGGATGCCCCAGGAGTGGTGTCCCCGTCAAAAGTTGAGAGGAACCAACCATAACTCGAGAAAAACCAGGAGGATCTCCTCTCAATGCGAGATGAGGCCTTTTTAATCTGCAGCACCTTGCGGGAAATCACCCCATCCCTCATGTACCTCGACGGGTTCTTTCATACGGCTGCAGCGACTTAAGAATATCCCGGCATTCAGGTCTCCACGCGAGAGTAACACCAAATGTCCCACCACAGCTCAAGAGGACCCACGTTTCTCCCTGTGCAGCTCGAGATCAGGCTTCCTTTCCCGGCCCCGTCAGGNGGGTTCTTTCATACGGCTGCAGCGACTTAAGAATATCCCGGCATTCAGGTCTCCACGCGAGAGTAACACCAAATGTCCCACCACAGCTCAAGAGGACCCACGTTTCTCCCTGTGCAGCTCGAGATCAGGCTTCCTTTCCCGGCCCCGTCAGGGAAGGATTCCCGACGGTCCCATCGCAGGTCAAGAGGAGGTGTTTGCCACAGTCATGTCCAGAGGAACGACAGGGGTAGAGCCACGTGATACACAATACCCCCAGTTGTCTGTGTCCATTCCAGAGGAACCTGGTGACCCTGCACCGCCTCGACTGTAACTCCCAAGATTGGCTCCCACCACGGTGGCACGTGTTTCAATCCTGTTAGAAAGCCTCGAGGGGAAGACCCAGACCCCTGTGTCACTTCGACAGGAAGCCTGACCCTGCGGTTACAGCTCGGGAGGAAAGCCGATATGCACGTCTCCACTGGAGACGAGAACTGACTGCATTGGGGAGCCTCCAAAGAAACCCCAAGTTGCAAGTAAGCAGTGGAGGGAATCCTCAGGCTCCAGACGAGGACTTAGGAGCCGGA